>JAYMTE010002222.1:0-11593 GCA_036897545.1 Pelargonium fulgidum
AAAAAGCAATAATTTAAAAAAAAAAACCAAAAAAAAAAAAAAAAAAAAAAATATCACGATGATCCGGAGATACACACATCACACTAGTAGTAAAAAACGAAAATATAAAACGAAATCCGAAATATACCATGTACTCGGTGGTGATGAAAGGATCGTTGACAGCAACAAGCTCAATGTCGCTGCTCTGGAGAGCAACTCTGGCGACCAAACGGCCGATCCTTCCGAATCCTACAAAAAAGAAGGACGAATAAAAGTAAGAAAATCACATAGGTTGGGAAGAAGAAGAAGAAGGAAACGGTGAAAATGCACGCACCATTGATGCCGACCTTGATCTTGGCCATGGTAGTTGACAGGTATAGAAGAAAATGAGATATGAGATGATTGATAGAAAAGAGAAAGTGACGTGCGAGTGAGGGTTGATTGTTGGCGGTGTGGAGTTGTTTATATAAGAAAATGGTGATGGAGGAAAAACGAGGCGGAATTGTCCATGTGTCGAGTGGGTTCCACATCGAGAAACTATTGGATCACCATTCATCATCAGTGGTTCGGCTGCGGCTAGGTGTCTGCACCACCGTTGATTTCGTTGCTGCTGACTCCGGAGATTTTTACTATCCGTAAACTTACGATAGTGCCTATCCATGCAAAATTTTAATTATACATTTTTGTAATCTTTAATAAGGGGCACACTCTAGATTGTTCTTATTCTGTAAGCTGTAATTTAATCAGCTTTGGTTTTGGTGTATATATATTTTTTTTAAATGTGGTTTTGGTGATTTTGTTTTCCACCAACTACTGAACTGTGACAGTTCAACAAAGATTTTGAGGTAAGTGGTTGTTCTAACTTATTCTGAAGTCTTAAATTTGAATCTTCAGAAATGCTGCTGACAATTTTTTTTTTACAGGTCCGTTCAGAAATCTCCTGTTTAGATAAAAAAATAAAAAATAAAATACTTTTAAATGTGTATCCAATTTGATCATAAATTATTCTTGAAATAAGATTCAATGACAATAATGACTATATTTAAAAGTTTAAAAACTATGTGTTAGAGTTTAGTCTCTCATTTTCTGCGCAAAAAAGTTGGATGGTAGTTATTCAAAGCACACTATTCATTGAAAATTAAACCAGCCAACCAATTATCTTCTGGTTGGTTTTGAATTTTTGACTCCACATAATATGATAGAGAATTAAAAAGCTATGGCGACTGTGAATCTGTGATACATATCAGCACAACTAGAGTACTAGACAAGGATTTACTATGAAAAATAAATGCCAAGACTATCAACAATCCATATTACGTACAGTACAGAACGTATGATCTTTATTAAGTTTCTTTAGTAGTTCACATGAATTGTTTTGTAAGCAAAGAATAGATCCATCTATTGATGTACAATACAGAAAAAAAACTCAAGATTCCAGAGGCATGTATTTCATGTATCCAAGAGGTTACTGTGTATGATGCTATGGCACTTCCGAGCAGCAACATCTATCGGAAAAAATCAAATATCTAACATTCTAACCATGATTGTCTGTACAGATTTACCTTGTGAGTTGTAGCTGGAGTGTGTAGTGTGAGATGCACAAAATTGACTATCTTACAATTCAACCTTAATGGCAATGAGTGAAGCTGTTTGGATTGCCAGAGGAAAAAATTTAACCGAAAAGTCTAAACCCAGTCACCCCAGTGTACATTCCGCCAGGCTGCAGGTCAACCCAAGTTTCAACAGTCCTAGTGCCATTCAACACTTTTAAACTTGAAAAGAAATGGCTTCCGAGGAAATAACTGAAATCATCCTGTGTGTACAATGTTTTCTCTTCAATGGTGGTGTTCAATCCATCATGGTGGCACAATTTTATGGTGATTCCTGCCAACAAACAAGAGGCTCATGTAAGCAAATCTTTGCTAAGGTACAATTAAATGTGCATATCAAGATTCTAGAATACCTACCTTCGTCGAGGTGGAGAACATAATTCCCTATAGGCATGTCCCTGTCAAGAGTCCTTACAACTTCATCTTCATCCTCCAACCAAAATTCCCGCTTTGTTCTTAACCCAAATACAGCCTTGATCACTGCCTTGATTGCATCTGCAGTACCATCGATGCCAATCCTTCTAGTGTAATCCCCAAATCTAACTGATATAACCCTCCCAGCAGGACTGCGGTTCTCCTCACCTGCAACTAAGATCCCATTGCATACTTTTACTTAATTTTGAAATGTGGACGAGATTAAAATATACATAACAATAAATATTGCATACATTATAAATTTATGATATCACAGTGACCTGAACGGTATGGTATAAGTTTCCATAAAGCAAGTGACCTATTGTTAAAAATATATACAAGTCTAACAGGCATGTACACATTTTATCCATGTATTAGGCTGGTAAAGGAAAATCCACCATTAGTCTGATGCATTTGCTAAGACTCCAGATAAATACTGGCTAGAACCAAAATGTCTCATCTCCATGCAACAACAACTATGTCATTTCCCAAACAAAGTTGGCATCATTCAGCAATGTCTCCATGCAAAATATATATATATGTAGACCTGGAGTTTCAATGAAAAGTTTTTAATATAAAGATTATGCATAAGAAATAAAAATGCAGAATAACGATTTTACTGAAGTTGACATTGAACAAAAAAAAAAACTTTTGGGATTGGGGAAATGTCATCAGGTCATGTGACCCAAACAGGTATCCAGTTTCCAGACTGCTCCAAATGGGTCATGTGCAGTCACATGACCCCTACCATATGGGAAATGTTAAATTTTGAGTAGGAAAAAACAAAGATGAAATTGTTACTTTATTAGACCCAATTGAACAATTCAAAGGGTTGACGAATCAAGTCAGAATTCAGAACTTTAGACGGGATCATGGTAACTGTTCCACACTTAGAATTTCACAGATTCATTTTAA
The DNA here is from genome assembly GCA_036897545.1 of Pelargonium fulgidum. Lineage (NCBI taxonomy): Eukaryota > Viridiplantae > Streptophyta > Magnoliopsida > Geraniales > Geraniaceae > Pelargonium > Pelargonium fulgidum. Next base: position 2,919 of record JAYMTE010002222.1, read on the forward strand.
AAGCTCACCATTTACTGGGGTCTCTCCCGAATTCTGAGGTGAAACATCAGTAGCAGCAGCGGCAGCAGCTAATGTAATGGCGAGAGGATCACCATCCTGATTCAACTGCCTTTCCAGATTGACTGTTGATTGCTGACCAGCTGTAATCCAAGCAAAATAGAACTCGTAAAAACTCAAGAAAAGTATGAAAAAGATAGGTTTAGGGTTTAGGGTTCATGACAGTATAAGCAAACTTCAACAGTTCAACCTCTTGTAACCGATCCATTTTTAACAGTTCAACTACATTGTATTGCACACAGAAATGCAGAATCTTGAACTTTGAGAGCAAAATAATACAAGAATAAAAGTCCAACATGGTAAGCAAAAGGAAGTCTTGTATAACTTGATAAGATGTAACGATCCATGAGATGATTGGAAAGGTAAAGTGTTTAACAGGTTGACAAAAGTTGCCTCCCAACAACATTTTAGCTGAGGAGGATGTTTGACAATTAGATCTGGCACTGCACCATCGATAGCAATCTCAAGGCACCCATTGTTGAACCATTAGTGGTTCAGAATAGATCATCTGAACTTGAAAATGAGGTGGCAACCTATAACCTGTCCAGACCACACCCGCCCTATTATCACCCCAGTCAAGAGTTTCAGAAGCAATAATGAGGTATCCTGACCTATTATCTATTTGGAAGTTCTTAGCCAATAAGCTGATGAGTCAATGTATTCATTTTGATGCCTTCAATTTGTACGGTACAGAAGTCCTCACATGAGGCTACACGTATATAGAAATGCAAAAATTACTGTAATATGGAACTGACAAATCTATAAGAAATTAATAGATAGTTAAATGATCAGACTGCAAGCAAATTGAGAATGAAAAGTTTTTTAGTAATAGGATTCTTTAAAATGGGAGCATGTCAGCAGGCTGCTCTTGTTGTTCATTATATCGCATATTTGTGATGGATCACAGTCAGCTACTGACATGGATAGTTCTGAGCTGATCTTTGCAAGGTATCTTCTATAATCTATCTTTGTCTCAGGTGAGAAAAAGAATCCAACACATTAGACCTTACTTGGTACCCTTGTGAACACACACTTTTATGTTTAGGGTATATGATTCACTTCCACACTGTGTTCGAGTGTGCGTGTGTGCGTGCGTGAGAGAGAGAGAGAGAGAGAGAGAGAGAGATTATTTTTTATTATCATTCCCTAAAAACTTGAACAGTGTTACAAAACTATATTGAAAGATACAAAAAAGTAAGCTACTACCAGGCAACAACTTAACAAGGAATCCCTGATTCTGGCTAGTTTCAAAAGATATGCTACTTATGTGGGCTCAAACTAATGAAAATTCGTAAAATTTTAATATTGAGCGTTCATATAATGGCTTAGGCTTACACTACTAATTAAAAGGCCAACCTCGTTACTAGAATTTGGATTACACCGTTATATATAATAATTATTCATATTATATTTTGCCAATGCGGGACTTTAATCCCCACTTCAACAATTGTTAAATACATAGAGCAAAATGCAAGAGATCATCTAAAATAGACATTTTGAATCATACTTTATAAAGATCACCTTCTGGTTAGATTTTAGAACATTTCTCTGTTTTAATTTTCATGATTGGCCTTGATAATGTTATTTTCCACCTTCTGCTGATTAATCAAACTCTGTAGCTAGAGTGCCATTACACGTGGAATGTGATAGTCAGAATTCCCTTCAATGAAAACAATGAGGTAGAATGAGATGCTAAATTATAAGAAAATTGGACGTGTAATTAAATCATGTCAAACTTGGCCTATAACTTAACAGCCTTCAATTAGTTTCCATGTTATATTTAACATATTGAAGCAAACCAAAAAGGGAAAAAAAATCACAAACATCTTTACTGGATTTTTGCAAGAATTCAGAGAACACCGCACAAAACATCAAGAGCAAGACAGTGACTCTACCCTAGGTAAACAAATTTTGTTCCGGACAACACCATGATCAAACTTCTTACAGAACCTATTTATTTGTTAAAAAACATCCTATAGTTTCATAGATTATGCTCTCATCAATTACTGATTATGGCACATGCATATAGAATTATTCGGAGAGCATACATCTGATTCTAAAATGGTGATTTTTCATGTAAGGTAATTAATAAATCTCAAAGTAGATGACAAAAAAGAAAGACTAGGTTTCACACTAAAAAGGGGGTCATAGTGCATGAGACTCCCCCCATTGTAAGGTCTGGGCAGGTTTCCACAACAAGACAGCAAATGCACAAGACAGGCACACCTTAACTTCAAACTATGCTGTACAAGATTGAGTAGCTCAAATCAGAAGAAATACCTTGCACGGATCCAAATGGAATACTAGCATCCTCGAGACCTGAAACTGATTTAAGAATTCAAAAGGTTAATATACACAGTACTAATGCCTCCATAGTACACTAGTAAAGGAACAAATCATATTGTTTATAACAAGTACAAGTTCTTTTCAGATTTACAATGTACCATGCGTACATAATACTGATAGCTTCAAAGTACAATACATAACCAAATCTTATTGTTTAAAATTCTGCACATTCATTTTTAGCAATTAAAGGCATCAAATTCTTAATAAGTGTGGTAGTAAAAATGGAAGCCAAAAACCATTAAATCTACTCATGAAACCCGATACGTAGCATTTCCTGTTCCCTCAAAAACCCTGACAATAACTATCTAGAAACCAGGAATCATTAGAAGAATCATGCAATTGTGTAATAAGTAGATACAGATATCAAGATTTCCTATAACATGCACAAAGATAACACACAACATGTTAACAGCCTGAGCAGTTTCCATCAATAAACTCTGATAAAGATAACTAAGTGGTAACACATTCCTATTTCCTAACATGAATCTTGGTGTATCAGAACATAAAATCGGAGCAGAGAGTTGTCCAATGACATCCCTCACAAACCATATGTAGTCCAAGATAGTAGTGTGTGCAAAGCTTGACAATGACATAGTTAATTTGGCCAAATATCTTTAAAGAAAATGAGAAATTCCAGATTATTGTATGTTTTGACAAATGGCATGCTTTGGATTTCTTAAAGAAAGGCCAAATATATACATCTACTGTAGATACAATTGTCATCTTGGGTCCACATAATTAATAATATAAACGCAAAACAAAAGATAAACAATATCAATATATTTTCCTTTCCCGCATTTTCTCGAGAACCAAACATACAAAGCATGTAACAAGCGGAAAACCGAAACCTATCGCACGCACCTTGATCACAGAACCGAGTGTGAGAATCGGCCTTGGGAGGAGTGGGGCTCTTGTTGGCTTTGTCCTTGAGAAAATCCTCCAGCTCCTCGTAGTACGGCATCTCGACGGAACCTCCGCCGCCGCTGCCACCGCGGCCTCCGCCGTTGCGGCGGGCTTTCTTGTGCCTCTTCAAGAGGTTACTCCACCTGTCACAGCACATGGTGGGGGAGCGATAGAACTCTTTTTCCCTCATCTGGGCGGAGATCCGAACCCAGAGATGCTGGTGTGACCTGGAGGTGTTGAAAAGATCGTCGACTTCGAGGCGAAAGGTGATCAAGCACCGAGTCTCCTCCTCAGTCCAAGCCTCTGATCGCTTCCTGGGGTTGGGGGCTATCGATTCTTGGTCCTCGCCGCCGCTGCTTGTCTCGACGATAATGTCTGCCTGCACTGAAGCTGAGGCTGCTTCTGCGGAGAAATCGATGGGTCTAGATTCTTCTGGAAGGTACATTCTGAGAGTGAGAGACTGATGCCAGTGAAATGAATTGGAATGCGTTCAGTGTATTGGTGAACTGGGTGGTACCCTAATTTATAGTTCGCGAAAATGGCCAAATTTGGAGGGGAAGGGCTGGATTACACGTGGATTTGGGTCCCACTTGTAGATCCACGTGTTTTTCTATGACTATTGGATATGGTTTCTTTTCCATGGAAACTATAATTTGGATTTCCACTTTTCTCTAGTTAGACAAATTTATTAAATTACATATATTTATGACAAAATAAATAAAATATATTTTTTTATTTTTCTTTTGACAGGATATAAATACTTTTATTTATGAACTAAATTAAAGTAGAAAAAAAAGTAGTTATACTAACGGAAAAGAATCCGACTCGAAAACAAAAGCATCAGACGTAAATAAATAAAAAAGATAAGTTTCGTTAGTTTATGAGCTTTTCTTTTCAGTGATTTATAAACATGAGAAAACGTGATGTACTCGAAATCAAAATAAAGAGCAATAATGTTATCTTAGAACAACCCCACATGACCATTTTCCTTCTTGATGCTCTTAAGAGCTAATACAACCGACTGTGCATCCGATTTTAAAACCAATCTCCACCACCCCCGATCTCTAGCAAATTTCATCCCCTCCCTAATCGACCAACACTTAGCCTCTCTTGAAGACCCTTGTCTGCCAACATTTGCCACCATCATTCATTTTTTGAAGGCAAATTACATTCGTGTATTAGTGTTATACGTTTATTTTATCCTATAAAATATTTATTGTAATGAGTTTATGCATAATTCAAATTGAATCATCTGAAATAAAATAAATTCCAAATAGTATCGAAATTTAATTTTGGAATACTTCATTAGTTTTGATTGATGCTATACTTCCATCTTTATTGGGGAAAAACTTGTTTGCTGATGTTGTCGAACGGTGTTTAGAGATTTATGAATGTGATTCACTTCACTTCGTACTCAAATTGTTCTTATTACAAAAAAAGACATGTTAGGTGAAAAGTAACACGTTGTATTGAAATTCATCTCGGACTTGAATGAGGTCAAATAGTGTTACCATACATAATTGAAAAATCAGAGATGTCAAAACAAATAGCAGGAGCAACACAGCCTAACAACAATGGATTTTGCAAATGGCTTCATACAAGTCAAAGTGACTCTCTTTTGTTTTTAAGCATTTCATGAAGAGAATGAAAGGTTGCTATTAATGGCAAAACAAACTACAGTAAGTAATAAGATCATCAGTGTCTTTTTTTCTTTTTTCTTTTTTGAAGGAAGATCATCAATGTCTTAATCTCAGAAAATAAAATAGCCTTCAGACTATTATTTTTCTTCACTGTCCAATCACTTTAAACTTCTCTAGCAGAAACTTGTACTCCAAGCCACTTCATTCACATGCCACCACATACACATGCTGCAGTTCACCACAACATGTGATACTCATGTTCTCAATGATGTTAGCCTAGCAAATACCAAGGACTAAAGACTCTTCAGAACACAAACTTGAAAACGCCATTTATGATAACACAATATAGGCCACCTTCATCTTTGTAGAATTCCTTCCCAAGCTTCTGATCGCTCTTAGCTCGGTGTATTTCTATCAAAATCGTTTCTTTTCCTTCTTTGAAACCCGAAACACCGTAAGCTAGGAACACGACAAGCCAAAGTTCAGAGGATGTACCAACCACAGCCACTCAGGACACTGCTACTGGTTCATTTTCTTGCATCAAAAACATCTATCAGATACTTGAGCTCCCATTTTTGCACTAAATTGGCTGCACATCAAGTCCATTTAATTACCAAATAATATGCACCATCTTCTATACTACGTATTCTCCTGATGAAAAGTGGTGCACTTCGATGAGGAAGCACCATTTTCTTCTGGCTCGTCTTGATCGTTAAGGAACTTCATCCAACACTCCAAACAAAGCGAGTCTAGAAAGAATGTCTCCTCGTATTCATTACAGTCTTTGAAGCAGCACCCACAATGGATGCAGCGTCCTATGCAGTTCAAGCAAGCCCTGCACCGCGGGACTTTCTGCTGACAACTCTCTTCGGGGCAGTCATAAACTAGCTTCAACCTCTCGCATCTCGGGCATGACTCGATGTCAATTGGACAATCATCATCACAAAGATTCAACTTCCTAGCCCGAGACATCTGATAGAACTGTGGTTCGCAGGCTCTCTTCTGCTCTCGGGTATCAGCTTCCAGTAACAACTTCATCTCCTTAAACTGCTTGTTTGTTACCATAGAGACTCCTCCAATTCTTAGGTGCTTCATTCCAGATTTTCCAGTGGACTTGAAGGCCCTCAAGTTAGACAAAATGGCATCAATATTGAGTCCAGTGCATCCCGGGACGCTTAGCTGCATGCAGAAAGGATCATGTTGTATTAAAAGAACCCACAAGCTATTACTCAATATGCACAATCAATTTAGCATAAAAACACAGAAAGATCATGGTTTTTTTTAGAGCCAAGATAAATATGGAAGCTTAACAAAGATAAATGCAAGAATAAACATAACAAATGAATTAACAACATAAGATTAATAAAAAGTACTAACCTTTGTGAGCTTTGTGTTGGTTTCAAGCACTTCTCTTATAGCTCTGTCAGTGATCCTGGTGCAATCCACCAGGATCAAGCCCTCAAGACCACCCTGTGCCCTGCTAGTCATCTGCAAAAGAGCATCATCTGTGATCCCCCCGCCCGAGGGCCAATCCATTTGAATGCTCCTCCACAGGAGCCAATCGGATTTGATTGTCTCGCGCAAGGATCTGCAAACCCGTTCGAGGGTAAGTAGGTCCTTAGAACCCATATAAGGAAGAGCAAATTCCAAAGCCTCAGGTGGATCACCATCCCCATGGCCAAAATCATGGAATTCCTCCATAGTTTTATCAGCTACATTGTCAGAATTGTATTTATTGTCAATCAAAACCCCAGTAAAGGTATCATAAGGAATGGAGTTTCCATCAATCTTCATATAACCAGATGATTCATTCCAGACCCAATTGAGCTCTGCAAATGGGCTGTGATGGGACATCTCAGCTTCTTCTTCCATGAGATCAATGTCATGGAAATCTGACACCAAGTCTTCCTTCATATTCTCAACCCAACCGGTGATTGCAGAGAAATTTGACCTGAATTCCATGTCGAAAGGATCTGAAGGCAATTGATCAGAAACATCACCGGCCTTGTCACGATCACCCGAATTCTCTATTTCAGGATTGGAGGAGCTGCACCGAAGCTCAGCCCCAAAAGGGTCAAAGCCATCAGAATCCTCTGGCGTTGCATGATCAGAAAACTTAAACGTTGAGCACAGACTCTCCTCCGGCAAGGAGGGGAAATTTAAGTCACTAGAGAAATCAAAATCCATTATTTTTTAATGTTTTCTGTAGCTAGTAAAAGGAAAATATAAGATGGAAAAAAACACTCAGTTCTTCAAATGGCCTGAGGAAGAAGATTTTCTTGGGAAAAAGTGAAAACCTGATATGAGAGAACAAACCCAGAATCTGATTCAACAAAAAGAACAATTTTTTCACGACAATTCAGAAAGAACAAGGGAGACGATCGAATTTGTACAAAGATGATGGATTGGGATTCGGAACGGGAAGCAGATAATTAGGAATCAACCGATCTATGAACACAAAAACAGCAACATTCATGCAATGCTAGGAAGATATGCAGAGATATAGAGATAGAGAAACCAAAAAGAAAAAGAAATAGGAGAAGAAATTGCTAAAGTTAGGTGAGAATGGGAATGGTGAGAAATCTTCAGGCCTCAACAAAGGGCCTATTCTTCAACGGCTCCTATGCCTACTACAACGGCTCTTTTACTACTTCAATCTCTTGACAAATTCAAAAGCAAATCATAATATAATTGTCTAATACTCCGTATTTATGTATATATAAATTACGCACATTTTTAAATATTTTTCAAAGTAAATACATATGACTAGTTGATAAAATTATATGTATGCATGAGGCCAAGATCATAAAACATTAGATCTCTCAATCCATTTTCATTTACACTCCAACATAAATGACTTCAGGACTGAGTTCAAAAACCACTAGTGATCTAGGCACTCTTCACATTGCATATAAAAATTTAGTACATCCCGACTCGCTACAAATATAATATTATTCTCAATTGACAGCTCTCAACCTAAAGATGTTATAGTCAACATTTGAGACACATCCCAAGCTAGACAAACCATATAGATATATGTGTGACAAATAGGTTTCTATAAAATCCTCAGCAGGGAGATTATTGATGTGTGAACATGGTACTTCTACAGGGTAGGAGGGATCCATATGTAGCCATGTGTTTGAACATACCCAGCCTTTTCCAGCAGCTTATCGGCTTTTGCGGGACCACGGCTTCCCGGGGTGTATGGAATAGGCTTCATTTCGCCATTGTCGATTCTGTGCAGAAGAGGTGTGAAGATCTCCCAGGCCGCCTAATCATTGAAGCAAGACAACTGTTAACTTGGGAACTTAGTGTGTTACAATATTTTTGAATTGGGTAGTGTTTACCTTCAATTCGTCTCTGCGAACAAAATGCTGCTGGTCACCTCTTATTCTGTAAAACAAAATTTCATCCCTATTGTTAAAACCACCAACACGACAAGCTATGAAATACAGAGGCACGAAGTGGATACAAGGACAGAGATCATACGTGTCAAGAATCAGACGTTCATAAGCCTCTGGAATTGTAACTCCATTATAACGTTGCCCATATGACAAGTCCAATTCACTTTGTACAGTTGACATCTCCAGTCCAGGTTGCTTGACCTGCACGAAAGAGGTTGAGCAAGTTACTGTAAAGTAAAAAGGTCCTGAGTATTTCTAGTATATGGTTTCACATAGACCCGCTAAAATAGATGATTTATGTTTAGGTAAAGCCAGATGGTGAATT
>JAYMTE010002223.1:0-11592 GCA_036897545.1 Pelargonium fulgidum
TTTTTTTTGATAATTATGTATTTGCTTAAACTTTTAATGTTGAATTATTGGTAGAATTTTAAATGTTTTATTTTTATTTAATACTTTTGTAAGTTCATTATTTATTGCAAATAAAAAGAAAATAATTTGATTTATAAAAAATATTAAAAAAATAAGAAGTAAGTGTGTGGATTCAAGTTATTACACTCTTAAGAGTGTAACCATCGTAAAGTTGAGTATAATAAAAAATAGTGGGTGATGTAGTAATTTTGGGTCCAACCTATTACACTCCTAAAAGTGTAACAATGGTGATGCTCTTATAATTGTCAAATCATAGACACAGGAGATGGGAGATATGGTAGCTAGCTAGCAAGCAAAGCAATATTATACATATATATTATTGCGTCATTAATAGAAATGGACATGTGTGCCATGGAAGTGGCCGTACATGGGAAGGAGTGAAGAAGCTTCCCTGAGTTCATAAGCATCCAGAAATGCTCCACTACACACACAGACAATCTAGTCACTGTCTTGCTTCTTTAGCTTCTTCCTCACCTTTCTCTGCTTTGCTTTTATGCATTTTTTGAAACATCAGCTCTACACACCTACTCTATCACCTTGCTTCCCCGAACTCCTCTCCCCTATTATTAGCCTATTACTAGTAGGAGAGATGTTCCATTCACCGAAAATAATTCGTATAGTAACACGACACTCGACACAAACATAAAAACGCAAATGATGTGCGTATTAGGCAGTGAGAAATGATTCATGCATATAGTTTTCGTACATGTCGGATGCATAGTCATAGTCGTCCATTACAGCTAACAAAAGATGAGACCTACTACTTTTCAAAAATTAAAGCTACCCAAAAATACAAGATGAGACCTACTTACCACAGTCTGACACGTGTTTTACTTGTAGTTGACATGTAAAGCGGCTGCATGCGCCAAGTTGCTTCCTTAATTAGGCAATTACATATAGCAGAAAAGTTGCATTCACAATTTAGTGACCATGTTGCACGGCTTAACAGAATGCGTTTGATCGTATCAATATAGTTCATCTCTAGTTTCTATATTAAACATGTCGTATTCATGTTTTCTATTAACAAATATATGGAACAGATGAGAATGGAGTGTGATGATAGATATCCTTAGTTACTATTTGATAATTCAAATAGTGAGATATTGATATGAATCAAGAGTTCTGTTATGCTTTAAATACTATATCTAGTTGTTATTTATAGGTTTGTTCCACATTAGTTAGGGCGTCGAATATTTGGGTTTAGTTTAGTTACTAGTCGGGGTTTCTCATCTTTCTAGATTCTTGCTCTCCTTTGAAGATTACCGAATTGGTAATTCTTTTCTCATTCTCGATCTCAGTCTTCTCTCTATAAACTGAGTAATCTCTTCTCCCTCCGAAGGTTGCTAATTCGGCAATTCCTTTTCTTTTCTTCTTATGTATTAGTTTGGATTTATGGAATAAAATTGCATAATGTTTTCTTATACATACCCGTATAATTCCAAGCTTGTACCACACTGCTCGTCGAACTAGATCCCATCGGTTTCAGCTTGCCCGTTACCTGGTCTTATCACGAGAGCCACCTCGCCTTAATCACCATTTGCCGAAGAAAATCGCCACAAACTAAAGCAATCACCGTTGCCCTAGATATTTTACAAGTATATCACTCATACGAGAGACATACCGTTTTGATTGAAGATCCCTACCACCGCCCAAATAGTCGCGCCGCCGTTCTTGAAAAGGAGAGAAAAACCACGAATTAGTTAATGTGAAAATTTTATTTTGTATTGTATCATCTAGCTTGTAATAAAGTTACGGTCACAATGGTGTTATAAAAAATGATACTACGGTTACAATCATGTATATCTTTAGTAGTGAATGTCACCCAAAGTCATATCATCTTTGGATCTTGATTCATTCAAAGAGATTAAAGAATATAAGAAATACTCACAAGAAAACAATTTCTATAATGATGATAAAGAAAATACAAAACTTTTAACAGTTAAATTCCGTTTAAGTCATACTATGCGAAGCCTCGCATCAGCTTTAAATCTTGTATCGTGAATTATGTCATAAGTTCATACCATTCAAAACTCAACCTTTATATATAAATGGTCCAAAAGGAAATGAACTACTACACCATGAACTAGCTTACATACAAGGAAAAATGCTACCAAAGCACCTGCAATCACTTCAGTTTTACTATAACACCTTCAAAAATGCCATCAGATCTGAAATTAGGAGAAAACAGCCTTGGATCAACAGGTCCCGGAAGACTGAAACTAAGTGTGAAGGGTCCCGGTGGACATAGTTGCTGCAATTTCATCTGGAATACACGTGAACGTTTCTTGATAACTTTCCCTCCCGTTGTTGACCCTCGAAGATGAACCTTCCCGTTAGATTCAATCTCGCAGCTGAGTTCATCTGCATTCACCATTAAACAGAAGAAAAAAAAAAACGTCAACAGCAGCAGCATGGACAAAACAAGGTTACATTGCCTTGCTTATTGGGTATTGTTTGTAAAATCATCCATGTTCGGCATAGATGGAACAAACACATTCATATGCTCATTAATTTCACAGTAAAAAGTTAAATCCAAAGCCATGCTTGAACCTATGAAGAACTGGCTAGCCTAATAAGTAACACAAAATGAACCATATTGCTCGGAAATAGAAGCATACTGTGTATGAAAAGTAAATAAGATAGGAGAAAGATCGTACGATAATCTCTCTTGACCCCGGGCAGAGCAACTTGGAAAAAATATGCAGCTTTGCTAACACCTATGTCCACAACGCCAATCGGTGGTCCCATTGTCCCTTTTTTAGCAGTACCGGCCAAAACAATAGATGCATCTGAGATACATTGCTCCGTATTTTGAATGGACAAAAGGGGTAGTATGGCGGGTCCATTGGATGTGCTGGTCAATTGCAAAGTTCCTTCTTTACTACGACACTGTGACATTGGAATGGGAACGGGGCGAGGATAAGTTGCAGATGGCTGGGGGTTCATATGACGCCTTCTTTTATATGTTTCTAGAAATTTCGCTGATAAATTACCATTTCCATCTGGAACCTTACCCTCCTGTGTCTCCTTCACATTTCGCAAGCAAGTCTGCTCATCTTCCGTGCCTTCCTGGCACCGTCCTTGATAATCTCGAAACTCACTTATATCTATCTTCAAGTTATCCAAACCGGATAAGCTTTTGAACCTCTCAACATCCTCTCCACTAATAAATGATGTAACGGGATCAGCAATGAGAACAATTCCTTTCACATTCTTGTGGCTCTCCGGGTACCAGGTCTGTTCGTGAAGATTCGGAGGGAAAAAACTCGTGAACTGTCTGTGGTCCTCTGTCAGGCCAGAGCTTTGAAAAGGAAGGCAACCCTTTAAATACATATGCAGCAAATTTGGCTTCAGGAGCAAGTTAGGACGAGCATTTCTCAGGATGTAGTAATACAAGTTCTCCAATAAAGAAATACTGACAAACGAAGTGCCGATATGGTTTATAGTGTACGGTGGCAAACCTTCAGCTATTCTTTGGATGGCGGATCGCCTTGGGTTATCATAATCAACATCAGGACCCAAGTAAATGCTCATGATGAAGTTAAGCAAAAACTTCTGGTCTGTGAATGTTGTTTCGTCACACCCGCTAAGGACTCCATTATTCCTTTGCAATTCCATGTTTCCCTCTTAGTTTCTTTCCCTATTTCAGGAGCTACGTACATGAAAAAACATATAAAAAGAAAGATGCTTAACTCAGGCTTTCCGTAAAATCATAGACAATAATGTCTTAACTAAATTTCCTAAGCAAAAAACCATACCAACTAATTTGGAACCAAATTTCAGTAAACAAGAAGCTCATCGTGTTTCCTAAATCACATCTCAACTCTGCTTTAAAGCCAAAATGCTAACCTTGCCTCTGATCACATCAGCTACTTGTTCCATATCATTTACATCAAAAGAGGATATAATTCTAATGAATCAACATTATATGGATTTAAAATGTTATCAATTTTGTGAAGAAAAATGAAACAAACAAGTTTGGTGCCTGTAAATTCAAACCCCACCTTAAACCCTAAACTTAAAGTTGGTGCCTTTATATCCAGACACGCATGCCCATTTAAAGATAATTGTACAAGTAATGAATTTAGCCATTTCCAAGCCAAAATCCATCATTTCAGCAACAAAACAGAGTGCAGTGCAGAAAGAAAAAGAAAAAAATGCAATTCGAATTTCATTAAATTATAGCTCTCCTAAACCCTCCAAAACCACAGAAACTATAGCGTAAACATAAAACAATTGCTCTTCAGCTGAACAGAACAATCAATCATCAAAATAAACCCTATAACTAAATTTCAGCCTAAAGGGTACCGGAAAAAAAAAATATTTTACCGTTGCATTGTTGGCATAGATTTTGCAGCGTCGCAAAGAGGCGTGGACGGTGGTTGTGCCAAGATGGTGGGTGGCTCAGCTACTTGTCTCTGCTGCCTCTGTTTCGTGGTTGTGTTGTGTTGTGCAGGAACAACACGTACATTCCATTGAAACTTGAAACACGTGCGGCCATCTCTCCCACTGCCACGTCGCCGTTTCTTGGGCTGGGCCATACTTTGTTTGGGCTTCGGCCCAACTTTCGGTTGACTTCAAATTTGGGTTTGTTTGAAACAAAGAACCAACAGACAACTTCTAATGTTGTCTCTGTTTTGGGTTTGGTTGTAATTTTGTGTTGCAATTGCATGAGAATTTTTGTTTCGAAGAAGGCATGTTGTACTTAATCATTAGACTTGGCATAACATAAAAGAATAATTAACATTCTATACACCTCACTCACTTCAAAGTCTGACATGTTAATTTGTTAAGTCGTGTCAAATCAAATAACGTTATTTGAAACTCTCATACAAAATACGACTTCCAGCAACACTCCAAAACACGCTGTGAATCCGTTGTTCATGTCCAACTGAAATTTGTAATAATAACTTTCATTTATATAACGTGATTCTATGAAAAAAAAATTGGGTTAAATAGTTGTCGTGACCACTTAATGTCTTCTTATTACATCATATATAGTCGTGCACCGACAAATGTTTAATATTTAATATATGTGTGTTTTATTGTAACATACTCAATTTATAATAAATTCATATCTGGTGTTCATATTTAGCGCACCTATAATTGTCTTTCCAATTATGACGTTATATATCACCTCCACTTGTATCTTACCATCAACTACTACATGTCTAGCTTGTATAGTAAAGTAACCTAAAAATGGACTCATTTAATCAAAACAAGCCAAGTCCAGCTTTGAAAACACCAAGAATTGACAAGTGTGTTCTTGACATATTGTAATTCATGTATGTTGATGTGGGCAAGCAAGTATATATTAAAAAAGTAGTTAATACAAGAAACAAGGTGGTATAAGGAAGCAAGATGTAATCATTTTGATGTGATTCTCGAGATATTCAAAAGCAATTCCCTCTATATTCCTTTTGCCGATCCCAACCCTCCATGGAATCTCAGAATCTCTCCTTCACCTCCTTCTACTTGTATTAACTTCCTTTTTCTTTTTTGGTTTAGCAAACAAGATGGAATGGATTGAATCCATATAATTATAGTAGCAAACAAATATAGAAATGACAATGTGATTGCAATCAACAACAGGTACCGTGTTTGCTACAAAAGAAAATACCAAACTTGCTCTCTAGCTAGTTTATTCATTTTTGTGTGTTTATTCTCTTTTCCTTTTTAACCACTTATCAATGAGCAAGAAATAGAATACCAGATGTCAAACATGCAAGACACCATCACGGCGACCCCACCAGCATATCTACAAACCAACGGCCATGATGAAGTGATCATTGCAATTGGTTCCAAACCTAAAGCTAAGTTTGACTGGTCAAAGCCAATGATGAGACCAAGATTGCTTTGTGCAGAAGTGAGCCTTGAACCTTGAGCTCTGTGCCTCTGTCTTACTATAAACAGCAACGCAAGTTCTCTATCCCTCTCGATACAACCGTTTTCTTGTTTTCTGGTCTGCAATATTTTAGGTTTGTCTTGTTTGGATTGGCTTTCAAAAAGCAAAGGAAGATCAGCTGGGTCTGGTTTTGGAAGCACAAGTCAGAGAGACCCGGAACAGAACCCAAGATCAGTTCTTGCTTTACTGTGTACGTGTCTCGTGTCTCCTCTGCTATATATATGATCGATCCTGACATTCCAATCCACATCATTCCAGTTGTTTCTTTCAAAACCATCCAAATCATTTCTCTGCTCTGTTTCTTTCACTCTATTGCTCTGTTCTGATCCAGAGGATCTCCATGGAGGTACATTCTATTTCACTGCCAATTGTCATCTTCTTGCTACTTGCTTTCTGTGTCATTGTAGGACAATTTGTTCTCCAATTCTGTTGTGGTAATGTCACGAATCGTGATTGTTGTTTAGTTCTCGTAGCATTCAAGAAACTTGTTTCAGATGACTCAGTTAATTAATTTAGTACTGGCCTCTAATCTGTACAAACAAAAACCATAGCATTTTGTTCAGCTTAGGCCATCTAACACGCCCCATAAGTGCAAACCCATTTTTATTTTTTCATGTTGTCATGCACGAGTCCACTTCTTCTAATATGAGTAGAGGCAAGATTCAAACATGCGTCACACAAGCTCTAATATCATGTAATGAATCAACTCAACTAAAAGTTTAAACATATGATTTGGTTTAAGCAGAGTGTTGAATTGAAGGTGGAGATGGTTGGCATACATGAGAAGAGACTAAGGAAATGCCTCTCAAAGTTAAGAGGTATACACATATAATCCTCTCTCTCTCCCTAAATTAATGTTGTCTGAAAATATAAATAATGAGTGTAAAAATGAAATGGCAGGGATAGAGAAGGTGGAGGTGGATGCAAATAGCCAGAAAGTGGTGGTGACAGGATATGCACACAGGAACAAGATCTTGAAAGCTGTGAGGAGAGGAGGTTTAAAAGCTGACTTCTGGTCTGCACAAAATGAGCTCCTCTCTGCTTATGCCACTGCTACTGCTTATGGGAGCTTGCGTTTCAACAACTTCAGCTTCTTCTAGTTCTCTTATGGGGATCATATGTATTATGTATACCAACTTTGCTTTGCTTTTTTATATCTTAATTTTTTTTTTAGTATTTATGTGACAATATGTTCAATGATACAAAGAATGAAATGAAATTTTCCCAAGCAACAGCTACATTACATTACAATGTTGTTAAAACTGAATTTAGAGTTGAGGTTGGACCCTTAAAAGGTGGGTCAATTTGCTTCTATTTATGGACAAAGTTGTGAGGAAATTAAGGTGATTTCAAATGGAAGTCTTCAACTGTTCATTATGAATATATAAAATGAAGGTTAACTTGTTAACTAGGACATGAAATTAAGGATGTTGCTTAAACTACTTAACAATGATTTCTTACTTGCTCATCAGTCAAACAAAATGATAAACTTTGATCTCATACAATTAAACAAATGGATTCAGACAGATCATGTTACCTGATTAGCAGCAAATTGTGACTTTTTGAGAAACACAAGGGCTGTTTTGTGGGCAAAGCTAATAATAATTTATGTTTCAAGCAGAGATTTAACAATAACTGGAGGACAAGTTAACCTTAATTAATTAAACCAGCCTGCTGTGCACAGCAGGTTGGTTCTTGTTTGTTTTAACCATGAGAATTGAATCCAATGCTAACACTAACATATACAGAAGATCCATTTGTTCCATATCATAGTTCTTCTGAAATCAGCCAAAAGGGTTGTACACAATAGATTGGAGTTGTGCAAGTAGTAGACATACAGTGATTACTCGGAAATGGATATGGATAGCCGAAAAGGCATACAAGGCAACACTTTCATGGTCACCGGAGGTATTGGCTTCGTGGGCTCTGCTCTCTGCTTGGAGCTCATCCGTAGAGGAGCTCACCAGGTTCGAGCTTTTGACATCAAACCTACCTCTCCTTGGTCTCATCATCACAACACTCATGGCTTCTGTTGCATCCAAGGTCCCTTCTTCCCTTCTCTTCTCTGCTTCTTGCACTCTATTGCTTGTTCTTGAATGGCTAACAAGATTTCACCATTTTTTTCTTATTGACAGGTGATGTTGCTTGCAAACAAGATGTCTTGGGGGCTCTGCGTGGTGCCGACTGTGTATTCCACCTTGCCTCCTATGGGGCGTCAGGTAAAGAAATGCTTCAACCTGAGAGGATCAAGGAGGTGAACGTAAATGGAACCGCCCATGTCATGGAGGCTTGCCTTGAGCTTGAGATTCAAAGACTAGTCTATGTCAGCTCATACAATGTTGTGTTTGGAGAAAAGGAGACCAAGAATGGGGATGAAACTTTACCTTATTATGATGTAGATCATCGTGTTGATCCTTTTGGGCACAGCAAATCAATTGCCGAGCAGCTGGTTCTGAAGAGCAATGGCCAACATTTCAAGTAAGACATTTCTGCATTGCAACTCCTGCTGCCCACTGGGAAACGAATATTAATCAAGCTTGCTCAATGATAAACAAATATTTAACAAGTTAATCTATAGTTAATCATAATAGATTATTCAAACATGAACCAATTACATAAATTTAGTTCTAAATGCTTATTAAAATTTGATATAAATATTATTATCATACAAATAAGTCAATTGGGGAAAGGGAATGGGATCCCCAAATTTCCCATGGGGTTTCAGGTTCATCGGATGGATTAAGAGGAAATTGTCATCTCTACCCAAAACATACAACCTGTAATTTTGCGAAATGTAAAAAAGTGATGCAATTTCTCTTTCTTGATATGATGTAAAGGGAGAAAAATGGGAAATGCTTGTATACCTGTGCGATTCGTCCAGCTGCTGTGTATGGACCTAGCGAGGAGAAGCAGTTTCGGAGAATTGTGTCCCTGGCAAGCTTGGTCCGCTGCTGTTCAAGATTGGTGAAACAGATGTGCTTACAGATTGGGTTCATGTAGACAATCTTGTGCTCGCACTCATACTGGCAAGCATGGCTCTACTGAATGACACTCCTGAACAACAAACACAACCAATAGCTGCTGGCCAGCCCTACGTCATACCTGATGGTAATATTTTAAGTTGTTGAATCAAATGGTAGAGATGATCAGCACAGCACAGGACAAACACGTGAAAATGAGTAATCATCATCAATAAATGTATTTCTGTTTTCACAGGGTACCCAGTTAACAGCTTCGAGTTTATCAGACCTCTGCTCAAAGGTTTGGATTATAAGCTGCCAAAGGCTTCTCTATCTGTTCCTCGAGCTCTTCTTGTGGGGCAATGTTTTTCAGGCTTTCCACACCGTCTATCCTGCACAAGTATATCAGGTAATTATAGTGCATGTGATATGGTGATTTAAGAATATATAACACAACTCACATTTCCCGACCATGCATGATATGGTAAATCTGATAAATCTGTTTGGCAGGTCGGTATAACACATTACTTCTCTTACCTCAAAGCCGAGAAAGAGCTTGGGTATGTTCCAAGGGAAAATCCTCAAGAGGGCATGGAAGCAACTATCTCATACTGGAAAGAACGGAAAAGGAGAATCCTGGATGGACCTACCATATATGCATGGGCTTTCTGCATCATCGGACTGCCTGCACTCTTTTCTGCAGCCTTCTTACCTGATATTAGACCTGTGCCACTCTTCAGATCTATCTGCCTTTCCCTCTTTCGCAGCAGGCGGAATGTGAAGATAGCGTTTATAATCTGTGCAACAACACATGCTTCTGAGGTGTCTATGCATCGTTTCTGGCCAAAAGAGTGGATCCTGCAAATTCAAAAGGATGGTTCTGGCAAACTCTCGAAACTGCTACCTTTTCACTACATTATCTATGGAAAAGAGCCAAAGGAGTAAATAAGAAACCCTAACATGGGTTTTTATGAAACCTGTAAAGTTGAAATTTGTATCACTTAATCAGTACAGCTCAAGTGAAATAAATCAAGCAGAATAAAGGACGGGCTTTAATTAAATAGATTCAAGAATACATAAGGGTGTGGAGCAACAATTACAACTACATCAACACAACACATATCACACAAGCTAAATCTTAAATCACCTACATTATAAACCTCCGAACACAACAAGCTCTCTAATCTCTAAAGTCATCTAAAACTGATAGCCTAGAAGTGTAAATGGAGCCACTGCTGCCTGGTCCAGCTAGTAAATACAAAGGTTAAACCAGATAACATTCCGTAGTCCTACTAAAGTCATTTACTACTAAACTTGCATCGCCGCATAAATTACAAAAGGGGTCTCCTCGAGCCTTGAAGAAAATTAGGAACACAACACCAGACCCCATTCCTACACACAGATAAGTGAAGAAAAAAGTTTAGATACAAAAGGCTCTACTTCCACGGAATGCTCGACATGCCATGTGGGTTGCTGTTATTGCACGTTCCAGTGCTCTGGTTAAATGGGCTCCCAGGTCCACCAGATGATTCACTTAGAGTCCCCCGTGATGGCGGGCTGGAGGCTCCAGTTGCCCCACTGTTTTGGGTAACCTTTGGTAGACCTGCTAGGTGTTCCATTTGGTTAGATGATATGGGTTCCTTCCGACCTTCTGGTACAAAACTCCCCACGATCACCTACATTGGGGAATAAGATTTATATCGTTAGCCATACGAGAATAAGAAGACACTAACATATGAGAAGCAACAGTGAGGTGTAAGACTTGGTATTGACCAACAGTTAGTTCTGGTACTCACAATTATCATATCTAATGTTGAATGAACTTTTCCTTGATGAATAAACATTTGGGTTGTCGGATTTTCTAATGCAAATAATTCATATGCAGGAGGTTGTAAATTAGGGCATGTCCATGCCAACAGAAGACATGGTACTTTAACAATTTTCCCACACATTACATTTAAATTTTAACTTCAAGAGTACAGTAATAGGTGGATTTCTAGATTCGCAAGGAGCTAGACAGATTTAAAACCTCAAGACAGCAAGAAAATATTTTTACAAAATTCAGGTCAGGACACTTGAAATGAAGAGGCAAACAAACCTGCACGGGGGATGCAGCTGTAAGAAGACCTGCAACACCACCACCCAGGACACGGCCATCTGGGCCAGATAATGATACACTCAGGCCTCCCGTCCTGCTACGCTGGCCAGCATTTTCAGACAGCAGAAACGAACCAGAGAGAGACAGAATCTCAAACCGTCCCTGCATAACATACAAGTACACAAAAATTCAACCAATAAAGGCAATTCATATGAAATAAGTGAAACTTTATAACGAAACAGTCCAAAACCATTTGTTCATTATGCGGAAAGGTCACAAAAGATCAGGGATGCTTACCCTTAGAAACAAGGGCAACTAAGTAGCAATAACACTCATATGACAAACAATAAGAGGGACTAAAACACAAAGATATGTAAAGTTTTACCATGCTGTTGGCAGCAAATAGGTCAATCAATAGAGTATATCAGCAGAAAAGTTGAAGGTGAAGTTTTGGTATAAATTTCTATATTCCTATCAAGTATTATCAAGGAAGATTCAAAGCTGTTCAAAAAAAAAAAAAAAAAAAACTATTACTGGTCTGTCTGTAAATCTCAAGACACTAACAATGT
>JAYMTE010002224.1:0-11592 GCA_036897545.1 Pelargonium fulgidum
AGAAGGAGCTCGAGAAGGCGGCGAAGAAGCCCGACAAGAAGGCCAACAGAGTGTCGATTCCGGTGCCTAAGGTCACGGAGGCGGAGCTCATCCGCTGCCGCGAGGAGAAGCAGAAGGAGATCGCCAGGAAGGCCGAGGAGGCCAAGCGTCTGCAGAAGCGGACGGCTGCAGAGGAGGAGTACGAGCGGATGGTGCTCGTCACCAACACCAATCGCGATGATTCGCTCATTGAGGCCAGGACGGTGGAGGATGCGATTGCTCGGATGGCTGTCACTGACGCCTTGCCGCCTGATAGGCACCCGGAGAGGAGGCTCAAGGCTTCGTTTAAGGTTCGATTTGATCTACTGAGATTTTTGAATTTTGATAATTTTTTCTTCCAATTATTAGCCTCTTTTCAATTTTCTGTATGAGTTTGTGATCAATATATTATCATTGCATTGAATTTCAACTGGAATGGCTTGTTGATTATCTAATTTAGTGCCAGTGAAACAAAATTTGAGCTCCAAATGCAGAGACAATCCTCATGCCTCCTTGCTGACAATGTGGCTGTAGCTTTTAGTTCTTAAGGGTTTCTTACATTGCTATGGTAATTGAAATGCTACGTAGCACTTGCATATCTGTCACAGCGCTTGGGTAATGCTGGTGTGCACGGACTGAAGTATATCTGTGAGCTCTAGTTGTCTTAGGCAGAGTCTGGTTCTTGTTTTTGTTCAAATCATTTCAAAATACCATAATTTTCTAGGACCTGCTAATTTGTTCTAGTTCGTAGGGTATGACACATTAAAATAGTGTATTCAATCTTATGATTTGGGGTACCAACTATATTTTCATTATTGCATTTTGGCTTCTTAATATGGGAACAACTGATAACTGATAAGTATTGAGACGTAGTTCATTGTTTTTTAGGGGGAGTGGAGAGTGTTGAGACATTAATCGTTGTTGTTTTGGAAATTCACTTGCGTTTTGCTATTAACTACACAATATTAACTTTGCCCCTAGAAAAAAAAAAAAAAAATTAGTTGATATTTGCTTGGTCAATTATATTCGGTGTATATACACTACGGTGAAATAGGGTATCTAATATAAGATTTGGTAGATCAACTGAGACCGCTGATTATTACATTGTGACTACTTGTTTATGATTCTAAAACTGTTAAGGTATTGACCGTTTACTTATTTGTTAGGAGTTAAGGGTCTAGAGACGGTATAATTGTTGTTTTCATAAAATTCATTTACGCTCTGCTTGTTATGACGCAATATTAATTTGATGCATAGAGGAAAATAATAAATTGATGTTAGATATAGTTTAATTAGATTCAGGGTATATAAGTAGGCTCAAATCATTAGTAACATTACAATATACAATTTACTAGAAGCATTGCGAATGTCAATGATATCAATTTCCATTCTTACTAAATGAACGTTTGGATACAAGTTATGAACTGCATTCGGGTTCCTGATCTATGGACCAATTTGATCTGCATTCATAGTAAACCCGGTGCTTTCTCAGGCCAGTTATCAATTTATCATCATGCTTCTTGGGGATCTAGATAGTAGGAAATTGTAGAATTGAGACATAGGCTGGACAGTGGAGGTAACTCATGGCTACATTGATGTAGTTGTTGGGTTAGAAATTTAAAGTAGAGCTATTGTTTATTCCAATACAATATGTGAACTGATTACTGATAAGATAAAAAGGTAATTGATTGCTGCAAGAAAATTTGGTTGTGTTTGTTTTCATCTGTTGGACCTATATTATTTTTTACTTTAATTATGCTCTCAAGAAACTACTGAATATGTTCTATACTATTCATTTGTGGATCAGACTCTTAAAATTGCAACCAAAGTGGCAACTCTAGTTAGTAGTTACGCTGCATTTTTTTTTCTTTCTTCTTCTGAGAACATATCTTTATCATATATTTGACTATCACTACACTTCACCAATTTATTACTTGTTTTTATAGTACTTTAGTATGATTGTTGGTGTACTATTCTATGTAGGAGGTATAGGGATACGGGGATACATGATTATTGTTTACCTGTGTATCTTCCTTCTGTTCTTTTGTGAATTCGATTCAAAGTTCTTGGACCTCTCATCCTTCTAATATTGATTGGTTACACACTGTCTCTTTTTGAGCTATTATAATATAGTTACTGCTTTTATTCTTTGTTGATTATCTGTTCTATTTTTGTAGGCTTTTGAAGAGGTTGAGCTTCCAAGGCTAAAGGAGGAGAAACCAGGTCTTACGCATAATCAGTACAAGGACATGATATGGAAGTTGTGGAAGAAATCTCCTGACAATCCTCTTAATCAGGTAAGCATAGTTTTGAACCATGCAAAATTATGAATCTGTAGTTTTAGGTGGTGTTTTGATGTTTTAATTAGCTGTTTGGTAAAACTTCCCTTGCTGTTTCATGTTTCTTGTTTACTTTCCCTAGGTTTTACTCAGTAATAATTTCAGTGTGAGGTTAATGGTTCTATTGTACACGTTAAGTTACAAATTTCTTCAGCCATTTGAATTTTTAGCTCTTAATTTAAACTCCCTAATGGTTTTCGTTCACTAATTCCTTCATAATTTCCTGAAATCAGAAACTTTTTTCTGTATGTATTTTTGTACTAACAGAAAGTAAAATCTCTTCTTATATGGTAGTGAAGTGGTGTGTTGTGTTTATTTAATATTCTTTTCTAATGTGTAAGTTTGTTCGTGCAGGTTGCTGAGTGAAAATTGCTGCCCAGGGAGTTTATCGTGCAGTCTTATGTGTAGTTAGGAATATATAGACTCAAATTATTAGTAGTCTGTCATGTGGTAGTGGTACTACCAGTGACTGCATAAAGGATAAAAATCTGATTGAACTAGAACAAATTCTTTGGCCTAGTTGTTCCCTCTATACTCCATATGATACAAAAATACCTTTTCTGGAAATGGGTATTTAGGTTCTGTTTTGTTTCCTTTTTCAAGCCGGTAAACAATTGAGTTGGATAGATGCAGAGAAATAATAGTGGCAGCGGTTAAGAGTGTCATTTGTCACGTTTTAGAAATAATGAGAAAATGTATAGATCCATTTCGGAGAGTTTATATAGCAGAAGGAAATATTGAATTTGGTAGCAACTTGCTTCTTCACTATTTTGGGCTGTAATATGCTGCCTTGACAAGCCTCTAAAGATAATTGTCAATAATTTGGGTATAATGTACTTGTCAATTGATGGTGCAATGACACATTGGAATAAATTGTGCCTAATATTAGCGAGGTGGTGAGTAGTACTATACCTTGTTCTATGAAAAAGTCGATGAGAAATGCGGTTTTTGGCCTAGTTGATCCTTCTATACTCTTATGTTATTTTTAAATGAGTGCCTAGAATCTCAACCATGATATATTAGTTGAGAATCTCAGCTAAGACAAACGAAATGGATCAGGGCAGATACTCTGCGCCCACAAATTCATTGAGTGGTATGAGTGATAACTGATGAGGTGATATTACTTCATTGACTATTATTTATTGGCTGAGATTATTTTTTTTTTCTTTTCAAATTCTGTTTTGATATTTTACAATATATAGGTGTCATTTAAAAGTAACACGATTAGTAGATGAGGTCCCCAGCTTTGGTTTGATTGGGTAGTTTTCCGAACGGCCTTCGTCCGCTCCTCTTGCTCAACCGTCGTACTTGGCTAGCAAAATAAGATATTATTCTCTTGTGAAATCCCTTCTAATGTTTAAGTCAGGTTTTCGTGGATGTATAACAAACAAGTAAATACTAGTTTTAGATGTCCCTAGTTGGCCATGGCGGTTGTGATTAGGTTCCCTTTTTTCCTTTTTCATCTTGTTGCACCATCTTTGATAGTTTTCTAATTTGATAAGAATTGTTATTGTGTCGTATGAGCCTCAGAATTCGGTAATTATAAACTTCATATGGTTGCCGAAATCTTCAAATATTGAAGATGAACTATGAATGTTCATCTTTAATCATCATAGGAATAAAATTGGTATATTAGAAAAATAATTTGTAATGTGCAAATCTTCTATAAGGGCAACAACGAAACTAATTGGTGGGTCATTTATTTTTCCTCCATCGGCATAGAAATGCTTTCTATCAACAAGCCCTGGATTCTGAATTGTTGCAATAAAACTATCCATTTGAGTTAAAAAAAAAATATGAACAAGTTAAAGATTGCGACAAATTACATATATGTCCTCTTTGATCATGGTTTGCATTTTGCAAGCCGGTTCACTATTATATATATTGAACATGCATATTCTTGCAGTACAAGTTACATTTATTTTGACAGACTGGAACTTTCGTAATGTAACTGAAAATTGTAACCTCAAACTTTCTGAATCACACATTATTTCCACATGCCTTTTATTACAAAATTTCATAACCAATTCATATATATATTATCCTAGTATTAGCAACACATAAATATAAGGCTTTATTTTCCAAGAAATCCGAGTTCCCGCGACTGCCGGAGAGCATCATAGGTTTCTACAAGGCGGCCAATTGGGAAAAGTTAATCGGAGACACAAATATTTGGCTACCTCCATAGAGAGTTACAGCTGCCAGCTGAGAAGCAGCCTCAGTTGGGTGGAACAAATCCCAGAATAGGTGTCCTTTCCGATCCGAGCAAAGAGTTGCATTGGCATTACAAAATCCTTGTCCATTGAAACTTCCCGATCCACAACAAGCATACTTAACCTCGGTGAAATCTGAGAGATCGAAGAAATGAAATCGGAGATTGTTAGACTGTAGAGTTAGCCTCATGAAATTCAGCTAGAGAGACTTAATGATATCAGAATATTGGTGACTAAGGGTTCCGAGTTCGAGTCAATTCAGCCACCCAAATTAAAATTTCAATACTAGGCAAGAAGTAGACTTGTGCATGAGCCACGTGCAAAGCAAAACTGGGCTCGCACGTGAAGGGGCATGTTAGTGTATAAAACTAATTCTGGGTCAACAACTATCAGCTTAAGGTTTTAATTGAGATGTTCATTTACACTTACTGAATGGTTGAGGATTGTTGATGACATTTATGGTCATTTCGTATGCATTGCCAAGCGAGTACTTCATGTCTTTGCATTCCGAGCTGAGCTTTTGCAGCATTCCATCCAATGCTGAATGGAAAGTCGTTGCGTACCCATTCAAGTCATCCAAGCACCCCCCGCTCGCATTAAAGGCTCTCTGAGATGGGCAGCATCCGATTGGTGCAACGCTCACAATCCCGAACTTTCTTGCTCCAAGATTCACTAAATTCTGCAATACAAAGAGCATTCACGTTTCTAGACATGATCATTTGTCCTAAAACAAAGAGCATTTCAAGTTTCTAGACATGATCAATATGTGACCTTCAAGTGGGTGTGATAGTTTGAAACTAATAGGGATATGAACTGATTCACCGGGATGCTACTTCTTGAAT
This sequence comes from Pelargonium fulgidum, assembly GCA_036897545.1. NCBI lineage: Eukaryota > Viridiplantae > Streptophyta > Magnoliopsida > Geraniales > Geraniaceae > Pelargonium > Pelargonium fulgidum. Next base: position 5,413 of record JAYMTE010002224.1, read on the forward strand.
GATAGTAGCCGAACAGATCGTTGCTTCCGGTGCTTATGAAGAACAGACTCTTGGAAAGGAAAGCTTTGGCTGCGTCCGGACCCATTGTGAACATAAGATTGCTGCGTACTTCGGCGAATTGCTGTAACTGCTCTCCCAATGCAATGACTTTCTCTTGGCTAATGGGAGCGCGAGGAGGCGAACTATTTTCTTTTCCCAACTTCATTGATCTTGCCTGAGATGAAAATCAGATATCAGTTGTTTGTATTGCGGAAAAAAAAACAGTTCTCCATTTTCAAGACTGTTTTCCAGTTTTCCATTGTCCAGATGGAAAACTATGCAACTAAACAAGTTTTCTCGTTTTTTGAAAACAGTTTTATCAAAAAATTGGAGGAAATACTCCATAACTAAGCCGGCCCTAAGAATTGGGAGGCGGAGCTTACTATTGATTGTGATCCAGTTTTGCGAAGAAGGCCGGACCCTCCAGAGGCGAAGTTTACACCATTGAAGCTTAGATTGCTCGGGAACAACGAGCTGTTCATGACAGTAAAGAAAGGTGGTGGACTTTTCTCGAATCCCATAAGCACAGCTGATCAGTGATCACAAACCAAACAATAAGTAATGAATAGTCAAATAATTCCAGTTACAATAACTAACTAGTAGAAACCATCAACAAGACAAGTGGTTTAAGGCACATGCATGTCTTGAGATTTCATGTTTGAGACTCGGTCGTTACGCTTGCTGATAAAAAATAAAAAAACTGACTAGTAGAGTATGTTACGAAAGAAGCGAGAAAATCAGTAAGCTAACCAAGAAAATCAGCACTGTTAAGTCCATTGCTGAACCTTCCGGTGGGAATCGAGTGAGGAAAATCGATGCCATTGGGAGGAAAATCAGCTCTAGCTTTGCTCCGGGGCAAGAAGTTGTTGGTTCCCACGTCAGCTGTCGAGTCCCCGAACACGAAAACAGCAGGAACATCAGCATTCGCAACCGCCATAGCCAAGCACAGAACTACAAAAACCAATGTGCCCTTTGACATTGCCATGAGAAAATGAGAAAACAAAAAAATCTTTTTGCTTTCCTCAAATTCTCTTCCTATTTAGTACATTTCAAGAACTCTGTCTGCTCAGTTATTTATATGAAGACCGAGTTTTTGTAAGGATCGCCCGGATCAGTCATCATTACAAGTAACAAAACCAAAGCGTGTCATCGGGCGGATTGTTCCTAGTAATATTCTGAGGAAAATAGTAAGAATTGAGTGAATCTGAGACAACAAGAGCTTGCCGTCTTCGCGTATCAAACTCAGATTTTGTTTTTAACTTCTTGAAGTTATTGTGAAGTGTCTGCACAAATGAATCAAAGTGAGTTTGGAGTAACTTAGATCACAAGACAAAAGGATACCGAATATCTAAGACCGGGTATTGGAATTGAGTCTGTCTCGATCAATCTTTTCGTTATTAGCAAAGTCAGTGACCAGAACACTAAAAAAACGTTGCAAACTGTGACGGACATCTGTGAAATTATACTGTATTGATCAATCGTTTTGTAGTACTTGTTTTTCATATTTGGTTCTTTTGTTGCAAGAAGACACAAACTAATGTACAAACAACATTGTCCTTGCAATAACATAAATAGTTTTTGCAAAAATTCATGTATACAATGGAAAAGACAATGTCAACTAAAACAGTTGACAATCAGCTAGGCCTGCATCAAGATTCAAGGCAAGTGGTATATATAATTATAATGAAGAAGGGTTACAGTGATTATATATGTATGTATAGATGTATGTATTTCATGTCGCACGAGCGCGGCCACAGCGAAGAGCATTCTTCGGGATGGGGTACTCGTCCCGGGGTGACTCGACCGAGGAATAAACTCGCAAATAAAATTGCTGGCCAAGGTATTGTCGAGCCCAAAACTCAGTCCTCAAGTTCCACATTCCAACATTGTCAAGTGCTACATAAATAGCAGTCCATGACCTGGGGTACACCTGCAATTTACAACAAACATATGTAGTGTATTTGCATTTGGTAAGCTAATTATTAAGTTTGTTGCAAACTCAATGGTTAAAGATTATAAGTTCTAGCCAAAAAAAATATTGGTCTAGACTTAATTTGGATAGACCAGATCGAATGAACATAAAATTAATAGACCGAACCGAATCATTTCCTGTTCATTCTTCCAGTCCACCCAGCCCTACGTGTGCATGCTGATAGAACTAACTTTTCTTTATTTTAAGAGGAATGTTTTCAAAATTTTGACTATTTATTTTAAAGAGTAGTAACCCTATATATGTGTAAAATGTAAATCAGATGTATATACCTGTGTAGTACTACGCGAAACTGCATCTACGAGATTGTACTGACTGCGACAAGAAGGTCTCCATAAGCCCGTATCCATACTGCATGCAACACAATATCAATTACCACTCGTGTGTTCGTATTGATAGAGTATAGATTACATAGGCGGATCAAAATATTTACTTAGTGGAGACAAAATTATAGGGCAACGAGAAAAATGTTTTAAAAATAATGAGACATATTAAGCAACATTAAGTGAGGGCAAAATTTGAAAAATAGTAGGGATAATTAAAAATAAAAATCAATAAAGATAAATTTTGAAGAAAAAAAAATTCAGCGGAGACAACTGCCCCCCACAACTCTCTTCCTAGATCCGTCCCCAGGTACACATATAAATAAATATAAGATGTTAATAAAATTTTGTTTTTACTTATTCTAGTAAGCAATATCAACAACACCTTAATGGTTTTTAATGAAAATTTGTTATGCTTACCCGACGACCCAGAAAGCATATCCATCGAGATGCCAGCTCTGGACAATGATTTGGCGGTTCTCAAACACAATCTCAACAAAGGCCCTAAAATCCGCACCCATAACAGAAGTGTCCAAATGCATTGGCAATGCGGTTGGATAGTCTGTGATGCTTCCCACCCGGAAAACGCCGCCAATGTGGAAGTAGTCGGCAAGCTTTAGGGGAGTATCCGGAGCCACGAAAGAGACACTGTTTACACCATATCTCTGCTTCCCATTCACTTGACCTGCGCAGCTCACAAGCTTTATGCTCCTAGAAATGTTAATGAGGCCATAGTGGTATGAGCCCTGTGGGTTTGGTCTTGGTCCACTTGCTGTGAGGTTCGTCCTACAAAGGAACAAAATAGATGATTATATATGCATTGCAATATTTACCTTCAAATTAGGAGTAACTGAGGTTTACTATTTAGTTACATGGTCTCAAAACACGTGACTGCACTTTCCGATTTCATAACATTTACAACTATAGTGTGTTTTCAGTTTGCTGTTGCATCATCGATTTTACGGGAGAATATTATCATTCTCATACATTATACATGTGACTTAGACATTCGCTAATGATGTCGTAATATTTAATGTGAATCCACAAATGTGGAGAGAAGTTAATTTAGAATATGGAAAATGATGAAGTAACAATGAAAATTAGGATATGCCTATTTTGAGAATTTAAGAATACTAGAAAATTACGTGCAAAACACATATGAGAGATAATATAAATTTCTTCATTAGAATTGATGACTTGTAGACGAAGTAAAAAAAATGACATGTAAATATTTTGAAATTTTAAAGTGTAGTCACGTTGAAACATTATAAATTAGTAGTTATCCATAGTTACTCATTGAAATTGACGTGCAACAATTAATTATTCATAATTGATGTACCTAATTGAACGAGCTTGATTTAGCGATGAATCAATCTGTAAGGAGGTAGGTCCAGTGGGAATTGGCCCAGAGAGAGAACGAGTAGAATTGGAGTAGTGAAGAGTAGCGATACTGGTCAGGACTTCGGTGGTGAAACGAGTAGACACCACAATGTAATAATCTCGGGCAGACTGATCTGCGGTGACTAGCACCGAGTAGGATTGCCCGACATGAACATCAAGCCATGAATAAGTTGTGTGGACAGTGTGAGTTCCTTCAACCTCAACTAGCTTCATGTCGTGGCCCTGAATTCTGAAGTTGAGTGTATTTTCAAGACCAACATTTGTTATCCTAAATCTATAAGTTTTACCTGCAGTCATAACACAATATTTTTAATCGTTTCAAATCGCATTTAAATTCTTGAATTTGATTTGAAGTGTGTTATTTTAAAACATATATAATGTTGTTTGAAATATCTTGTTTTCTAACATGTTTTATATCCAAATACACATTTTCTATGCATTCAAACATTAAATTTGGCTCAAATCCAAAATTTCAAATTAGATATAAGACTTCAAATAGACCATCAATAATATATGAAAAGTGAAAACCATGCATTTCGATAGATGTTAAAAAATACCTTGGTCTACAGTGAAAGATGCACCATAGGATCCTTGACCATTGATCAAGACTCCGTTAGGAAATGGAAGTTTATGCCCCTCGTCCAAAATAGCTTTCAATGCCTGTAATTAAATGACACAAGTCGATTACGTGTTACTTTCATTGTCATAAAATGAGTGTTTACCTTTTTCAATAAACATTCTCTGAGATTGTAAGAGCAAACTCAAGTGCAATTAAGTTAGGACAAGCGCTAATTTTTTAAAGTAAGAACTTCATTTTTGTCTCTTAATTTTCTTACATGAACATAGTTTAGTCTTTAAACTTTTTCAATAACAAATGATCATTAACTTTTAAATATGGATTCAAAATGGTCATTGTTGTTAGTTTTTTTCGTTAAATTATATGATGTGAAATTTAAAAGTGTATTAAATAATTATTTTTATTCAATTATTTTGCTGACGCGGCAGTTCAACTGCATTAAATGACTCACGTAATCTGCACATCACCCGTCATATCAACAAAATAATTATATAAAAGTAATTACATAATATTTTAAGTTTCACGTCAGACCATTTAACTGAGAAATTGACATAAACTAACAACAAGAACCATTTTGGATCCATATTTAAAACTCGAAGCACTAATTTAGGTTAAAAAGTGTTTAGATAAAAATTGAGCCCATACCCAGAAGTTCAATACCAAATTAGAGTTTTTACGTATTTTTATAAAAACGAAAAAAAAAAAATGGTCTCTCACTTTGGAACATAGTTTAGAGAATGGTGTGACATACATGGTGATTGAAGGTGTACCAATCTCCAATAAGGAGAGAATATTCATTTTCTGGTTGGGGGAAAGGGACAGGAATCCTAGGCCTGCTAAGGATGTTGATTGCCCCAAAGCCCCCTGCAGCCTTGTGGAAATCAAGAGAAGGGAAGTAGTAGAAGCTCCCAATTTGATCCTTCATTTGCATTATGTAAGTGAAGTTGCTCCCCGGAGGGATCGGGCATGTCGTTCCGTACACTCCATCCTCGTACGAGTTCCTCCTTTGTTGAACCCCACTCCATGATAGCAAAAACGGCTCCCCCAAGTTATTGCGTACATTGATTATCAGATTGTCATTAGTCTCGCAATATATCTCTGGCCCCGGAAATTGCCCGTTTATAACAATCCCCTGTATATAACAAAAGCAATATCAATTAATGAAACATACATATATTTCATACATGAACTTTTACTGAATGTACAAATGAGTTCATTTTGCCACACTTCGTACAAATAGATACAACAGTAACAAAAACAAAACACATGTAGTGAACGATGAATGGAACCTGTTGACGAACACCGAGGGGGTAAATGTCAGCGTAGCTAACCGTCCAATCGAAGTAGCGATATGGATCCTCGGCATTATTCATGGGCAGTACAATGCCCAAAACCAACACATAAATTAGCAGCATGTCTGCTACCAACACATAAATTAGAAAAATTTGAAGAAGAAGAAGAGTATGTGGTGGTATGTCATTTGTGAAGCCCACACAGCACACACACAATCTTCATGTTCTACCTAACGAGCCATTTTCTTGAAGTGGACATACTTTTATTCTTATTTGTTTCAATTTGGGAAGTATTGTATTATGCTTAAATTACTGCAAAAAAGACTCAAAATTCTTTGTTTTTGGATTTTTTCTGTTAAAAAATTGTAAGCACAAGACTTTTCAGTGTGCTTGGTGTGATACCAAAGTATCGCAAATAATTGCTCACCTCTTTGTAATTTTTTTTATTATTTAGCTTTTTTTTAAAGTAACTGTATCATTAAATCAAATCAATTGATAACAAGTTAAGCAAACCCGGAAAACCATCACGATCATCCCAAGTTATACGATCAGACACAG
>JAYMTE010002225.1:0-11591 GCA_036897545.1 Pelargonium fulgidum
TGTTGGATCATCATCCTGCACCTTCTTTTTCCCATTCTTTTCACAGAATTCTTCACTGATTTATGGTTCCTATTAACAAATGAATCAATATCAACATCCACATTCTTAAATCATCTAGTGTATCATTCAATTTTGGCCTAAGCTACCTAGGGTATTCACTGCTTCTATGCTTCAAATCACCATCTGATTCTTCCTCATCTCCTTCATAACCCTCCTCATAATCATCCTTTGCATCATCATCTTCATGTTCACCTTCACATTCTTGCTTCTCCTCATAATCATCACCAGACTCATCACTTCTCTCCACAAAATCCTCACTTTCATGTTGTTCCTTCTCAACAAACCATCACTAGACCCATCTGGTTCTTTCCCTTCCACATTTGAACTTTCAAATATTTTCCGCCCAATTACCTCTTCGAAAGGTACATTGTTTAGTATATCTGGATCATCAAGGTCGTACCCAGCTTCTACCAATGCATTAATCTGATCCTTAGTGAAATTCTTCAACTTAGGGTTCATTATTTGCATCAATGGAGACTATTACTAACACATACGACCTAAACCATACTTTGTTCTCAAAAATCAGTACACCAATTTGAACAAAAAACCCAATGACAGATGACTTACCTCTCAAATCTTTGGCCACACTTCGTTTTTCAACCTTGTTTTTCGTTGTTGAAGTCATTTCCCAACTCAACGCAAAAAAAATAATAATAAATTAAAAAATAAAATTAAAATAAAATTAAAAAATCCTCCAAAACTCCAGCAAATCTATGACGAACACAGAGAAATTAGGGCTAGATGAAGACATGGTGAGAGAGAGAAGTTTGAGAAATTTGAAAACTTTGTAACAGTTATACTCTCATAAGACTGTCCAACTACTGTTCATGGAGGGTATTTGTGTCCTTTCGACACTTAACTGACAGAGACACTGACGGTACAAGGTTTCGCAACCTAAGGTTACCCAAAAGTACGAAAATAAAACAAAGGGGCCCCAAGTGAAAACAAATTTTACCATAGGGATGGAAACTGTAATTACCCCATGACGAAATTTGTTCGGAAGGACACATTAATGAGTTGAGTTTAGTGGAAGCAAGAATATATGAAGCATGACATGTGAGTTGTATATATGCCAAGCTAAAATGATGTATAGTATAGGGTGAGAAACCTTAGAGGTCCCAAAATGGAAGTAGTCAATCAACTACTGCACACCACAGGGTGGACCTATTTTATTTCAAATCAAGCCAATTGTATTTGTGGGCATGCAGTCATATCTCAGTTGATGCCATTACATTATCTATTTATTATTCTCCTATTCTTTACAATAATATGGCAATGGAGTGTACTCCTTTCTATCTCCTCATGTCTTCTTGCACCTAACTCTTCTTTCTCTCTCTTCTTTCCTCTTAATTCCATCTCCAAATTTCTTTACACCCAACCCAACAAAATTAATCATCCAAACTAGTGTAATACTAAATCATGGATGAATCAAAAGTAATGATAACACAAATTCCTACCAATATGGATATTGGATAGACCATTCATGGGTTGGAGAGGTAATTGTTTAGACTTTAGACTTTAGACTTTTGAGGGGTAACAGTGAATATTATAAATATTTTGTGTATATTAAAATGGGCTCTATCCATAGTCCATTTTTGAAAGATAGGCGCAATTCAGAAAACATGTGCAGCAGTTTAAACCCATATAGCATTTAACTAAGAACATACATGGGTTAGCATTGTCCTAAATTTTGTTCAAAATTTGTAGCACAGAACGATGTAACAATTTACATGGCAAATAGATATTTTATATTTTTGTAGTTTAAAAATAAATTTCACGAATATCAACCCGACATATATGATATCATTACTATCCCATAAATTTTAGTGTGGAGCACCCGATTTATAAGATATATTGTACACGTGGCATATTATAATTCAACCAAGTTATCAATGAAATATATGATGTGTCGGGTCAACTTTTTGTATGTTAATAGTTTTGTACAATTTTTGAGACATGTAGCATTACTCTTTCTCTGGAATACTCTGCCATTTGCTGATTTGCATGATGGAGCACACCAGTTAAAAAGAAGAAGACATGGGAATATATTCCACCATGCAGCTCTAGTAATTTGTACGTACCATTATATTCCACCACCTGCATATACAAATAGAACAAAAACCTCCTCATTTTTCCCCATCTCTCCCTCAATTCTATTGAAACCATGGACTCATTTGGCCAAAATGAAAAACACAACCCTAAGCTGCTTGCAGAGTCACTACTTCAAGACTTTGATCATTTTGAGAACACATTCTTGCCTCCATTCCCTTTTGATCCCAAGAATGGCAATGAGTACATTGATCTCAACTATCTCGATGAAGTCCTCGCGACAGATGCAAACATAGTTGACAATGCTGCTGTTTCTGAGGCACCAAAGACTGAGAATGTCATGAGTTATGGTAATGATGGTTCAGGAATCAATGTTTGTGTTAGGTACTTCACTACAAGAACCAATGTTGGGAGTGAGGTTGGCAATAATGGCAAGAACTGGGTCACTAGAAGGAGGTATGGAAGGGGCTCTAAAAAGGAGACTATCTCCAAGGAGGAAAGAAGGATGAGGGGAAGGATCGCAGCTCGTAAAACATTTGAAAAGAAGAAGGTAACTATTGAACAAAAATCGATAAGGTTCTCATTTGTGCATTCAAGACTGATATTTGCATTGATCTTGGAACGAAGTTGTACATGAATCATCAGACTTTTGTTCTTTTCTTTACTGATATGCTTGCTTTTCATGCTGATCTTCTTTTGTTAGGCTCAGTTTCTTCAAATGGAGGCAGAGGTCCAGAGGCTCCGCGAAGAGAATGCATGTATGAAGAAGTTTCTGGTAATTTTATTCTTCCTTTCGTTGTTCATTTCTAATGCGCCGCTAGTTTATTACATAATCGATGCTTAAAATTTGTTATCGCAATCTTTCTTGATCTTGCATCTGTCGGCTCATCCAACTTAAGTTGTTTGTTCATATTTTCTTAAAGTTTCGACAAGAAAATGAGAAGGTTGACACGAGAGGAAGACGATTGCAGAGGACAATTTCAGCACTCATTTAAACTTTGATCCAGCATGCAGATTGTGTAGTCACCAATGCCAATTATGTTTATCTTCTCTTTTTTCTTGTCATCTTAGTTATGATTGATAAGCTTAGGAACATAGTATACAAAAAGATGTACACAAGAATAGGATTTTTAACTTTTAAGTTGTCTTGCTAGTTACTGTTATAACTGATAGCTATTTTATGTAATGCAGTATATTTTTAAAAACTTTGATTATAATCTGTATGTTTGTGTTGACAACTTTGGCTTGCAACAATCCAATAACAAAACACTGAGGAAAGTAAGGAAAAAGAATACAAGGCTGATCCAGAAATAGCTGAGAAAGAGAGTATCTGAATAAAAAGTTAATTCACTAATTCATAGAAATGCCAGCAAATCACTGGTACAATAATATTTCATGGGATAAAGCTAGACAAAAAAATTATATATCAGCCTAAAAGACAACTAAATTCTTCTCTATGCACACCTCTCTCTCAGGTCAAATGTAACTAGTTAGAGACTTTGACCCTTGGTGATAAATTACAACAGAAGTAGAAGCAAAACCTTGCAATCCAGAAGTGCTGCTTTCAACTTTCGTTTGCACCGACAAAACCGCAAAAGAAAAAGCTAGACGAACAAGCTGTTTGATTAACTTCAATTAATCTCCAAACAAGTCGTCGTCATCATCGTCATCGGTGACTCGGCTGGAGTTACTACCAGGGTTTTCGTTATGTAGATCGACAAACTTCCCTTGCACATCTTTAGTGGGCGACTGAAGTTTACTATCAGAACTGGCAGACAGAAGTGCCCACGAAGATCCAACCTTGCCAGAAAATGATTCCCCATACAGATCATCGTACATACCCCCCTTTGGAGCGGTTTTGACCCTATTAAAAACTTGTTGAAGCCTATCAGTCACGCCTTTGGGGGAAACAGTGCTTTCCTTTGCAGAGAACTGTTCCTTTCCTTTAGGTATTACTGTAACCTGTACAAGGGATTCGTATTTACCAACAAGACTTCCTTCCTTCACGCCAACTGGACCAGGCTCTGTTTCAACATCTGCGCCATCTGAAATCCCGACAACTTGAACCAGCTCTCCCCCAACTTGATCCCTGAAAGTTACTCTCATTTTTCTAGTTCGCTTAGCAGCTCTCTCTGACTGCTGGCTGTCATCTTTTGTTCCTGATGAGCTACCAGACTCATGGAATTCAGATGATTGGCCAGACTTTGTCAGGCCATAACGATTTAAGTACGTATTATAGGCCAGAACAGCTTCTTCATCTGAAGGATCGGGAGACGGTGGTAGAGGAGGAGGTAAAAGAGCTGCATCATTCTTTCTCAAAATATAGCTTCTGGTTGATGCAGCAAACCGTAAGGATTGACCCACTTCAAGCTCCACAGGGCTATCCTTAGTCAATCGCTCATTAGCGACAAATGTACCATGAGCAGACCCCAGATCAATTACGTAAATGCTGTAGACGAGATAAAAGGCTCGCAAATGTCACATGGTTATATAATAACCTTTTGAGACGACATTTTTAAATAAAGTATGAGCATGCTAGCAATAGAATGGCAAACAATACACCTTTACCAGAAGGCATGCGAAATTGGGGATTTAATGCAAAAACCAACAGGATAAATAGCTACCTTATAAATCCAATGAAAAATGCAAGAAACATATCTAACCTTCCATTTTTGTGAGGAACAACAGCCGCATGCTGACGTGAAACAGACTGATGATCAAGCACAAAATCACAAGTATGAAATTGTCTACCAAAGATATGCCTCCGCCTATCCAAATTAATCCTATCAATGACCTCGTGACCTTTCAAAACTTGAAGATAATAAACACCAGGTCGAGGCTCAATTGCCCAATCAGGAGGCTGCCAGGCTGATTGCCCCGCTCCAACCTGAGATTGAGCCAGCAAAGTCACTGCATCCTGTCCCACAGGTCTTTGGACGCTATTGGGTTGGTTCTGGTGTTGGGTCTGCAACTGGGAAGGGGGAACCAAGGGTTGGGCAGCTGCTTTAGTTACTTGTTGTGAAACAGTTTTTGAAGCTGAATTGACAGGAGTCACTGAGAATGGTTCCAATGTTTGAGCTTTCTTAAATCGATCCAGACCCGATCTTCCATACATTCTTTATTTCCAAATATTCCAAGTAGGCTGTAAGCCTCCCCAGTCAGATTCAGACCTTACGCACAGGACACCAATATGGCAATAGTATCAATCCATAAAATCCTCAAGTTCAGGCTACACAAAAACCCTAATTCAATACACAAATCACACTAATCAACACGGAGATTAAGCATTGTTCTTTGTTATATGAATGTGTTATTTATATTTTTGTTCTGGATTCAAGTGTTCTTGGCTAATCTATTTTCATTTAATTTATAAAATGACATTTGGGGCTTGATTTTATCAGAAAAAAGAAATCAATAAATTTATAACCAAACTAAACAACATAGAAACAAAAATCAAAAAATCAAAACCCAAAACTTAATAAAGCCAAATTATATTCATATATTGAACAAAATTGAATAATAATCAAAATCAATGCACAGTTTAAAAGAAAGGAAGAAAGGGGAAGAAGATTATATTAACAAAATGCAAAATATGAAATAAAAAAAATCGGCCCAAATTTGAGCTCAAAGAGGAATTATAATTTTAAACCAACAAAAACTCTTACTGGAACCATAATTTCAAACCAGATTTGAGCTTATGGAAGCTCATGTGGAAAGTGAATCCAAATTCTTTTTGCCATAGTTGAAAAAATAAACTTTCCCAAATCCACAATATCCATATGAAAAATTAAACCTTACCTAAAGATCACAGACCTGGAAAGCCCAAAAAAAAAAAGGAATACGAAGAAAAAAAATCAAATCATAAACAAAATGTATAGCTAGCAATGAATTTAAAAAACAGAGCATGAACCTCAAATCACATTAAATCCATTTTCAGTGATAGGGGAGGGTTTGATTACAAGCCAACTGAAAAGATATGTGTCCTCACCCAACCAGTCATCGATCTCTCCCTCGATCGGAGAAAGTGTCGCCCGATGTAGAGACGGCCGGTGGCGCGCGCATCAGAGAGGACTGACGGCGTCAGAGCAACGATAAGCAACCACTCTCTCCCTTTCTATTCTTCCCTGACTCTGTGAGATGAAAACATAGCAACCTACAACTTTATAATTCACACTTATAGAAGGGTAAGTTTGTCTTTTCATATTGAAGCCTAAAAGAATTGTAAACGGTCTGGTATTGCAATAGACCGTTTACAATTCATGTATGTGCATCTCCAATGCATCATAAGAGTGCCTAGCATCTGCTTACCAAATTTCTCTCCAATGCTTAACATTCTCACCATGTTAAACATTTATTACACCAAATAATAATACATTTATTTAAATAAAGTAGGGTGTCTAAATAAAATTTCCTATGAAGAATAAGTTGATGTATAAAAAGATATTTCGTATTAATTTTGGGGTGTTTCTATTTGTATGTAATTGAATGTACATATGCAGGCTACATGAGTGGAAATATAGTTTGCGCTCGATTTCCGTTCAACACACCCATGAGGAGAGGTGAAGGCTTTAACTGTAAACAAATCTCGAATGTAAATTAATCTGAGTTGGTAAAACGGCTTAAAGGTGCCAACTGCGATGAACCTCATGGTGTAAACGAAAAAAAAAAGTGTACTATAAGTTGGTTGTATTCAGTGATGAAACCACGCAGTATTATTCAGTTCAAACTAGTCTAAATTGGGAATCCACCAACAGCAACTCTGGCTGAATTTTGAGGATCCTCCTGTACTGCAAAAATCATTTCTCATTTTGCACACCCTACAAGTACTGGGCAAGGCTGGCTGAAGAAGAAACCTACTCCAAATTTTCCATATTAATATATTATTAGACCCAAGTTTTACAACAATATCCGTTCATTTGATCCAAAAATCGAACAAACGAACATGTTCCTCAATGCATAATCAATCAATGAAATGGTGATACATATACATACTGATGAATGTCAAGGGGCAATTCTAGGGCGCACCCACCATCTTACCTAATCTCCTACATCTTACTGCTGTTTACGAGTGTGAGTACGCGCGCCCAACCACCAAGACCGATACATACACTCTCACTGCTTAGTCTGCTTTTTAAGTGCATATGATAGGAGTGAATGGTTGTTAGTAGGCATTTCAAGGATAGCAATTGTTGCACAACTTCTTTACACCATTAGAATTGAAGCTTATGTCTGCAGTGCTCTGACAAAGTAGAACAATGGTGTGAGGGACTGCTTTAGATTACTTGGACATAGATCAACCAGCTCTGTGCAACCCAATATCAACTCTAACAGCAATGTGCTGAATAATCTATTACCTCCCAGCAAATTCTTTCTCAACCACACTAAATGTCAACTTCAGGCGACCCTGCAGATTTCTGAGGATATTTGTCGTGATCCTTTTTTGATGCCTTGTGCTTTTCAACCATGCGATTCCAAATAATACACGTACGTGACATCCCTTCACTTTTGAGGGTAATTCCTCAATATGGTATTTGAGCTGGAGCTGCATAACATGAACAAAAACATTAGTCAGTTTTACGGAGGGGTATAACCGTATAACTCCGAAATGGAGTGAAAAATAATAATGGTAAAAAGCATTGCAAACAAAGGTGGATTCCATACATTAAAATAGTCACTGAGTGGAACTCCATGGAGAGTCATCATCTCTTCAAACGTCCAACCATTTTTATCAGGCATTGGGTATTTTTGCTGAGTGCTTGTAACCTCTCCTCTGTATCCAGAAATCCGCTTATCCAATCTGTAACATATTTGCCTCTCCCAGATATCAGCCTTCTCCATTTCCCATGGGGTGCAAGAATAGTGCAGACAACCAGCTTTCTCCATAACTATACGGTCTAATTCTCCCCCACCAAATAGCTCAACTAAAAAACTGACCTGAAGGAACCAAAATACAATGCAAAAAAAGTATTACAAGAAATAGAAATTTGACATGCATAGCATCCAACCGTGCTTTGTGCATAAATAATGCACATGTAACCATGAGAGAGAGAGAGAGAGAGCTCACAGGAATGGAAAAATTAGATGCGTAGACTTCAGACATTGTGACATTGACATCATCAAGGGGCAAGAAGGATCCACTCTCTTCAGTCTGGAGACCCTTAGCTTCAGTTTCTTCTTCAGTCCGGAAGCTTTTGGCTTCAGGTTCATAGTCGGTTAGGAGGATATTGGTTTCAGACGCTTCTTCAACCAATTGCATCTTCTGCTCGGGACTCAAGGTTTTAGCCTTCCACAGAGCCATGATTGTCCTGCAAAGTACCATTAAATGTTTAAGTCAAAAAAGGATATTTTATCCTTTCCACTCCTCTATCAGACTTGCTAGGTACTATTAGTCCACTCTAACAGACCAAACAAACATTAAACTGTGATTTTGCCTATTCCCAAGATAGTTTAAAGATATATGGAATGCCCTCCGTCCCAAAATGAGCATCCACTTTCTCTATATAAAATTGTCCAAAAATAAGTGTTCAATTTCTATTTTAGTTAGTCAGTACTTGGTTATGCACGACTTATCAACAATATCCCTAAGACAAGTTAGCTAGATTCCCTTGAACTAGTTACAGTAACTCAGTAAGAGCACATGGAGATACAAGGGGGAAGGACTAACTCTAACTAACTCATCCTTAATCTTCACAACAATTAGAAAGTGGACTCTCATTTTGCCATTTTGGGATGGAGGGGTACATTATAAGCCATCTTTGCCTGAAATAGAGGATTCCAGCAACAGATGAGAGGCACTTATAGAAAGCATGAACCTCCTAGTAGGTAATTATTCACGGCAAGCAACTTGAGGCATTAGGTATGCATGATAGATGTATGGAATATTAAAGAAAGCTTCGTGGGTGGAGGAAACAGATAAATAAAAACAAAGCTATGGGTGGACAACAGTACAGTCAGGAACAAAGATGGAGAAAAATGAAAAGATCTAGAATGCGGATCGATGCTGAAACCAAGGAAAGACAAATTTGTGCAAGCAACTCCCAACTTTTTACTAATATCCTCTTACTCTTAGGATGCTTCTCTTCCTGGAATCGAAGTACAGAAATATAGAACGAGTGCTACTGAAATTCTACAGAAAACGCTATATACAGAAATATATATAAAGTTTCCCCAAAAAAGAGAACGAAGGCCAGACTGTTTAACAATTTAGTAAAATAAACACAACCAGAAAGAAAATATCATGAAAGAAATATGCGTTGTTAGTAAAGAGAGATGGGGTTCAAACTGAAGTTCATTCATTACCTATGTGCATTATTGAAATACACAAAAGAGTGGAAATGGAACTTCAGCCTTCCTTCTGCATCTTGTGTCTTTGCACCATGCCTAGCATCCATACCTTTCCCTCGCCGGAGAGTCATGACTATAGTTGGACTGCCCATTGATGACAGAGTAGGAGGAAGAACTTGGATATCTTCTATGTCTTGCCAAAGGAAAAAGAATTTCGTCTTTCGTCCGAACAGGTTTGCATGGAACCCAATTATCCTTGCCGACAAAAACAAGCGGCCCTGCACAAGAACAACCAATAAGATATTACTGAGACAGCATGCATAAGTTAAGCTCACTTGCGGCTATTCATTTTCCATTTCTCTAAGTGCAAATTAAAGGGAATGGGAATGAGGTAGATAAAAGTACAGCATTATTGATAATTCCAATATGATAAAGAAACTAAAAAGCACCTGCAGGAGCATTTTCCTTTTCAAGTGACAAGTAAAATCATTGATAAGAAATTCCTCTGATGGAAGCCCAAAGAGTTTCTGAAAAGCTGAATTGGTTTGAGGAGACCGCAAATTAAGCTACAGAAGTTTGCATTAGAAAAAAGAAGTTAAAAGGCCATAAAAGATAAAGGGAGGGAAGAAACACTGACAAAGTAAATTTCAAAAGCAGAACAGCAGGTCATGTACCTTCTTTCCCACTTCTTTCTCCATCTTAGTTAAATATTCCTTAACAACATTGCTACCTCTTGTATTGTTTAAGAAAACTCTCAAGTGCAACTTTGACTGACAAGCCTGAGCTAACTTTCCCTGAAGTGGTACCCACACATCAGCAAGGTCTGATATATTAGTTTTCAGAAAATTGATTTCAGTATGTCCCAAAGACGTAGCATTCTCAAAAGGACCATCAAAATCATAAACTTCCACATCCACTACAGAAGGAGGGTCCTCCATTGCATCAAATTCAAATATTTCTGCAAATATCAACATTCCACGAACAAAATTGTTGAGAATGAAAGTACTTAATATTGAAGGAAACTATGAACTCTATTTTGATATAAATATTTTAGGATTTGCAAAATTTTAATGGAAAAATGCTGAACCTCAAAACAAAACACGACAGCTAAAGAATAAGAATTAGATTACCATTCCACTGAGGATCACATGTCTGGAACTTAATAGAGCTGGTTCTTGTTCTGCCATTACAAGTAAAAACCACATATGGATCAGAGAACCCACTTGCATCAACAGCTGCTAAATTACTTCCTTCGACTAAAGCAACAGTTAGCAGCCACCCATCTCCTTGTGCTTTGACTCCATGATCACTACCTGCAGTAAAAAAAAAAGAAGGAAAAAAATCAAAATTGCTAATATACAGACAGATGCAAATACATTGTACAGTGAAAGTTAAAGGGTATTAGGAAATGAAAAGCTGTAGAAGAATGAAATATGGTTACCAATAAAAATACACACAACAAATAGTCAGGAGATATGTAATAAGCAAAGGATGTTAAGGTATAAAATGTCCAGTTCCATGAAAAAGTCACAATTGCTTGGAGTAGAGACAGAAGTACTGCACAATCAAGCAATAATGACAATATTTCTAAAAACTCAAATTCTATACAATTAATATCATGCAATAGAAAGTTAACATTGAAAGCTTAGACTCTGAACAAGAGGTGGACAGAGTTAACTAATTATAAATTGTTGTCACAAAAAAAATGAGGGAATTAACAGAAAGAATATTAGTATATTACCCTTTTGAACTTTAGCCTGCATGAAGCGTGATATGAACCCCAGTACTCGTTCAGCTTGAAGAACCAGGATACCACACACAACAAGTTCACCAATCGAATCAGGCAGGTCCAGCCCTACAAACTCAAGTCCTTGAATTGTGCTTGGCAATGCTAGCCAGATATGGCCAAGAACATACAATCCAATAAAAATGGTAGAAACTACTGTAAAATTAGCAAAGTACTGTACTGCCAACCTCCAATCCGACTGTGGTTCACCCTGCAACGAAGCCAACATCTGTTCCCTATCAGACCCAATGTCCTTCAAGTCAACTAGATCAACGTTTTGGGACAGTACACTTGCATACTGCCCAAAGCTGTCTTTCAATCCTTGCCTGGCTCCATTTTCTATCATGCCTTTCATCATCGTGCTTTGCAGAAAATTCATTCGCCAGGATATCACCAAATGTGAAGATTGTTC
>JAYMTE010002226.1:0-11589 GCA_036897545.1 Pelargonium fulgidum
AAGTTACATCATACATTTAAGGATCGTCTGTATGGGCTTCCAATAACTTCTATAGGCCTTATCTGTGGTTAAATGTAGGAAAGAATGGTGATGATTGAGTTGGTATCTGTATCAGTTTTGGTTGAGTTCCCATTTTTAGTACATATTGATCATATAGTTGATCTATATAGCTACGATATGAACTCTTGAAAATGCATAAAAAAAGGTTTCACTATTTTTTAGTCATGGAAGTTCTAAACTTATGGTGAGCATCGAATATGATCTTTAAAAATTCCCTACACATTGTCAAATTGATTGATTTTTGTCTCTATAGCCTTTTACTTGATTTCTTGTTCCAGTCACCACTTCGTCAGTCATGGCTGGAATGGGTCATCATTCCCGAAGATATCATTTCTATGTCAGGGGATGAGATGCTAGGAGTAGTCTCCTGACCTTCTCTCGAGGACTATATTTATTTTATCATGGAAAAACATAATGTTCAATATTTGGATCTAAAAATGTATTGCAAGTTGTTCTGTATTTTTGCCTAAAAAAGTTCTTGTCTTACTTACCCTTGGATTTACCTGTAACATTATATAATTTAGGGAATATGTTAATTAATCCCCAATTTGTGGGAATTTTCATTTGTTCTACTCTATTCAGCTTATCTAGTAATTACTAAGTATTTGGAAGTAACATAATGTCTTCTGATCTATGCAACACTGACACTCTTCTAGCATAATGTCAGGATCTGACCCACGAGTCAGATACGACGCGCAACCGACACATGTTTGACAAGCGAATCAATCAATAAAAGTTAAAAAAGTAAAGACACCCAGACATGTTTTTTAATTTATTTTTAATTTTTTTTATTTTTTTAATCAAAAAATCATAGAAAAAATTAATTAAAAAACCCAAGTTATTTTGTCCAAAGATTGTAATAACTTATTTTTTTTAGTGTTCATTTGTGGGACAGGGTTGTTTATTTGATTTACATGATTGTTAAAAATATACTCGATTACTTATAAGATGTTAATTTTGATTTGACATACTAGACTGAGTTTAATTTTAGATTAAAAAACTTCAATGCATATATTTATTATCAAAAAACATTTTTAATTTCAAAACTTGCCGCATGTTTATTTTTTAAATTGATGAATCCCGTATTTGAATCGTGTCTGTATTGGTGCAACGTAGCTTATGATAACTCGTGCCTTTATATGTGAGATGCTAAGGTTTTGCATATCTATGAAACTTCACTTCACTTCACATATTATTCTTGTTTGTTAGTTTTAGAATTATGAAGATTCTGATTTTGTCCTTGGAACTAACTAAAATTTGCATTATCAGGAATATGTTATTGTCTTATTGAGAAATGGCAGGCAAAAAGAAGAGGCAAGGAATGAGTTGAATGTGTTTTTGGGGGATGACAGTCATTCTTTTGTATCTTGGTAATGTTTCTTAAACCAACAGTTTATGAATTATATTAAGGTTGTAGAAAATCATTCGCAACTTATATCAAATTTCATATTGCCACTGTTGATGTTATGTATTTGCTCTCTAATAGGCTGTGGGATCATCTGTCTTCAAACTTGGATCTGTATGTGGAGCCTAAGGAATCTAGTACTGCCCAAACAAAACCTACACCAGAGGATCACGTCGCCCAAACAAAACCTACACCAGAGGATCACGTCGAAAATAATGATTTGCATGCCTTGGATTCTGAATCTCAAAGAAAAAAGATGAATAAGTTGTCTAGAAGTCGTCACAATAAGGATTGGAAAGGACTAATTAGGGATGCAGCTGAACCCCCACCCCTTCGAAGCTCTGAGATAGATAGTATTCATGCTGAGAAAAGAACACACCACAAAGTTGATCGTAGAAGATTGGTATCTCCCCTACCACAGGTTCATCGGAAAAGGACTAGGTCTGACGAGCGACAATTGTCAAAGGTTTGAACATATTCCCCCCCTATTTTTTCCGATTAACTGGCAAGTTGAGTAAACTGGTTTTTCATATCTGTTTGCCAAACTTAAAGCAACAAATCACTTAATCACGTCTGTTGTTAGATTAAATAGTGTTCCACTGTTTCCTTTATGTACTGAGGTGTGATCTTCACATCCCGAAGCATTCTTTCATCTCATCTCATTTAGCATAACTGGAGGCAGAGAACTGACTGGGTTGTTTTTAACTCCAACTTTCTATGCATATGTGCTGGTATTATTAATTTATTTTATCAAATTATGTTTTGTGTTTTAGACATGCTTTGATTTTAGTCGTGATTATGAACAGCCTTCAATCATATGAATGTTATAGTATGTTAAACAGTCTATTAAAAAGGCCACTTGAAGCACACCTAGGCGTGCCTAAGCCCAAACCCCAATTTTGAGCTTTGTTTTCTAGAAAGCCTAGCGACATCAATAATGCTCCAAAAAGCCTGCACTTTTGGGGCTTTTTAATTAAGAGTCACTATATGGCTACAACCTATACTATTTCAAATTCATACTAAGATGGGGAATGGACTGGATTAAAACGCGTAAATGACATGGTTTACATCAAGTATATTCGTGGCTCAAAGAGAAGCTATTCCATCCACGATAGCAGAACCTAGATATTCTATTAGGTGGTCAAGAGAGCAAGGCCCATTTGTACCCTCACTGTCTAGTTTTAAAGCAAGATAATCATTTTAACAAGTTCAAGAATGCTTTGGCTTCAAGACGAGGAGGATGAAGATGAATGGATGGAAGAGAGTTCTTCAAATGAGGAAGATAACACTTATGATTCAGATAATGAGTATCATCATGACTGATAAATTTGAACAGGGTTATTAAACTGGTGTTATTTTAACTTTAACATCTTTTGTTTTCTCCCTCAATAGAGTTGTTAAATATAATGTTTCATTTCTTCAATATTATTATATTATGATTCATGGTGCTATTGTATAATATTTTTGTCTTACTAATACAAATATTTGAAAAAAGTATATTAAATTATTTATTTCTTGCATTTCTTGCATTTTTTTTAATTGGATTAGAACTATCTAAAGAGGTTTGTTGATTTGACATGTATCCACTGTATGCACGTGATATTTTTTGAAGGACACATCTTTTAAGGTCACTAAACATAGCTTTATCTAACTTCTCTTGCGTGGAGTGTTTTTAAGTGTTGTTCAAAAATTGAGTGAGAATTCATTAACATTTCTCTTTAGATGGTACAATTTATGCATACGTCGTTTTTTGCACTCAAATAATGTCTATTCTATTCTATGCTATACTATATCATATCTTGTTGTGCACTTTATGTTGAAACTGCTGTGATGCTTTAATATTTGAATGACTTGTATTGGTATATTTGTTAATTTTCATTTCATGACTTCCCTTTTAAGTATTAGCCAAATGGCATTTAGTTAAGCATGGATTGTGAAGTGCACAGGGATTTTTTGTATTGCTTGTTTATTTTTACAAATTGATTTGGAGATGTCATAACATCTTATATATTTTCATTTTCCCTTCATTTCGCCTGAATGAATCTGCATCCAGACTCTATTCCGCATGATAATTTTTTTTTATATAACTGTAGCACCAGAGTATTCACCTTGCTTAATATTCCAGTTCTTTGATTAATCAAGTAAAATTTTGGCAGAAAGGAGCTATTTCTAAAGCAACCCTTCACGCCCCTCGGCGGCTCCTTCAATTTGCAGTGAGAGATGCAGTGGGAACTTCCAGAGCATCACATTTGTCAACTGAGCCCACTTTAAAACGTCTTCGCTCAGTGGTTTCTACATCTACTGGAGACTCATCATCAGTTGATTGTCCTCGGAGGATACAGTCAGTTGCGAGAGTCCCGAATCCAATGGCAACCGTAATTAAAGCAGTAGCAGAAGCGGCTGAAGATGTAACAAAATTTAAATCCTCAGGAAGTGTTTTTGATCGACTTGGCCGTGGTATGGATTTATCAGAGACTAGCAACCAACATTTTGGGGAAGTTATCATGGAAGATAGAGAATGTGGTGTTAATTACATTCCGGAGCAAATCCTATCGATGTATCGTGAAAGAAGTGATCGCAGTGGACAATGTGCTGGGAATATAGCTATGCTGGAAAGCGACTCTGTATTAGCTTCTGATTCTGCTTCCGACAATGATGGTTATGATGATGTCAATGTCATGGGCCGTAGAGTAACTGATGTTTCTCAAAGTGGCATATCTGCTGGAAACAAGGGTAGGGATTCATTGATGGTCCAGTACAGCGTAGATAAACATAATGATATGCGTGAAACATGGAATGAAGATCAGTATCAACCTGCTGTGGCACCAAACAATTCTCGAAAAATAGTTAACATTTCTGTCAATGTAAATACATGGAAGCCAGCTCATTTTGATGAGCCAAGGGAGGTTGCAGAAGTAGATGGTCAGAAAAGTGTACATGAGCGTGAATCAGGTGCTAGAAAATCTATTGCACGATTAGCAAAAGAGAATAACGATCTTGTCTCATTTGGTAATGGAAATGTAAGATATCTCACTGCTATGCAACTATCAACTATTTGATCATTTGTTCTTCTGTGGTTTGGCATATTCATTTTGATTTTTTTTTTTTTTTAATCTTTATCATGGCTAACATGGACCTACTGTTTAATCATGAACAGGCAAAACCAGCTGTGGATACTCAGATTGTGTCGCAGAAGATACTACAGTCTGCACCTGGTGAGATATTAACATAAGAATTGGTTTCTTTCGTGGCTAATGCATGAAAACAACTCTTAGTTTCAACTTCATTGCAGTCTATTTTTGTTTTCCTTTCTCCTTTCCAGGATCTTTGAGGAGTCTGCATCCTTATTTGCTCACTTAGATGTCTCCCCAATCTTTAGTGCATTTCACTATACCACTTTTTCCATTTATTAACTTTGTTGAATGGTTTTTTGCAGGAATATAGGAATCTCCTCGTCCTTGGGATGATGCAGATTCAGGAGCCATTTTTGTTAGCAATGTAATAACTTGCACTTCTATTATTTCATAAAAGAAAAAGGTATTTGTTCTCTGTTTCTGACATGCTGCTCACCCACAGGTTAATTTTGGTGCTACCAAAGACAGTCTTTGTAGGCATTTCAACAAGTTTGGGGATGTGCTAAAGGCAGTTATTGTTACTGATGCAGCAACAGGGCAACCAAAGGGGTAGTGTGTTTTGTATATTTCTTCTGTTTTTCAATCTTTGCTATCAGGGCATTCCACATTTCTTATTTTACTATGGACTGAATCATGTTGCTCAAGCAGGTATGCATATGTGGAGTTCATGCATAAAGAGTCAGCTGACAATGCGTTGTCTCTGGATAGCACCTCTTTTATGTCACGCATAATCAAGGTATCCTTATTACTTGTTTACAGGGGGTTACAGGGGGTGGGGACTTGGATTACATTTGACTTGCTTTATGTCAGGACTCAGGATGGAGTTGGTGTATGAGTGATACTCTTGTGGTTAATACTTGTTTGGTAAGGTTGTGAACTATTATATCGTTGTGCATTCTGGTTCCTGGAAATGTAGCACGTAAATACATTGGCATGCAGGCCAGTTTATAGCTTGTTTGGTGTATGCTCATGTCTGGATTGATGAGTATAGCATGTTACCATCCATTGCAGTTTTCTTGCTTTAATGCCAATTGTATTTAGATACTGAAAAATACTTCATCTTGCAGGTTGTGAAGAGGAACTCAGCTCATCAAGAAGCTGCTCCAACTATGACTTGGCCACTCGTTGCCCGTGGTACACCATATGTTGCTCCTAGATATCCCAGACTTTCTTTCCCCAGAGGTTATCCTGGTGCTTTCAGGCCTCATCTCCCCATCAAACCTGGTGCAAGAAGTATGCAGTGGAAGCGAGATGCTCAGACCACTCCAGGTGATGCTGGTGCTCAAGTCCCCGGCAATTCCATTTCTTCTCCTACTACTCGCAGTCTCACCTATGTCAGACCAGAGCTTAGACAAGACGGGAACTCGGGTGCTGCATAGTCTAAGAATACCCCCGCCTAAAATACGTATTACTATAAAATCATTGGAGGGCACAAAGACTAGTTTGAATTTTACTTAGAATTAGATGGGGGAGAAGTGACGGTAAAGGGTCTGCTGTGAATAGCTTCATTAGTAGATGATTTCTTAAGAGGGGTTATAACTTTTGGTTGTTTTAGTTGTCTATTATGAAGTAATTTTATGAAATTTTATACTAACTACAACAACACAAAGGTGGGGACAGAAGAGAGGAACACAGAAGAGAATGTGAAAACTAGCTGAGTTTTGTACATGCTCAGGAAAAAAAAAATCCTGGTATTTGCTTATCTATTTAATTATACATCAATAATATGAATCTCAAATTTTGTAGTTGAACAGTTTATCTTTTAAGGAAAGAGGAATAATAGATAGGTTACTTCTGTTCTGGCCAGTTTTCATATATACACATCTGTGACAATGGCTGTGGCCAAACTCAGTATTTCATGGAATGTTCCATATTATTTGATTTTTATCTTTATAATGAATTCCTGTTACAGTAGTTGAACTGGCAATACAAAATAAAAAAAGGTTAAATAGTTTTGCTTGAACCTGCCGTTTTCTTTTGCTTTACCCCTTGACTGGGATCCAGCATGGTTTGAACTATTAGACTTTATTATTTTTGAAATTAAACGGTTTTGATTTGACACATTACCATTCCATCTAAGATTTTAAACCTAATCAGCAGCAAAAAAAATCAAACTCCAACTATTGTAAATGAAACAGACATTTTTTTAGCAACATTTTCAATCTATCTATTAGAGCGAAAGGTTGACATGAACTAAAACACATAAAAACTAGGTACAGTCAATAATATGGATTTAATTAAAAAAAAAAAATAGTGGAATTCAAGAGCTGAAACCATGTTAAAAAAAATTGTTTTAGCTCAATGTTAATGAACAGCTTTGGATAGACTGCAAATTTCCATTCTTCAACCAATAGTATCATGTATCACAATAACGTTTCTTATTCAACTGTAAATCATAAAAAAAATAAAAATAAAAAATGGAAAATATGATTTAGCCCATCAATCTGGTCGATAAAGTGAACAACAATCCAAATGACAAACCCGCTATGCACAAGAAAGTGGCACCTCTAAAGCGAACAAACAGAAGATTCAAATTCTTAAAAACCTGAAGAGAGAGCGTCAGAATCTGCAACCTCCCGATCTCCTCCATCTTCTTGAAGAAGTACATGGGCTTCAGCGATCGCCGCAGCATCAAAGCCAACGTCAACGGGAACCCAAACGCCACAACGCTCTGAAACGATACCTCCGGGATCGGCGACGACCGTGTGATGTACGAAATCCAGGCTCCCAGCCCCAGCTGTAGCAGGCTCAGAGCAGCCAACGCTCTGCTCAGACTATACATGCTCTTCATCGTCTTCTCCATGCATTCACGGCTCTCATTTCCGAGCGCCGACAGGTCTCGCTCCACCGTCGGGCCTTCGATCTCCTGGTGCTTGAACTCTGGGTTCTGGCTCGGGTACTCGCTCGGATTCTGGGGTTTCTCCGCCTCTGGTGGTTGCGGATCGGAGGTTGAAAACAATCGGGGTTTCACTAGAGAGGGCCAAGTTGAGGAATGATGAATGAATCTGGAACTGGAACTCGAACACAATCTGATTGAACTGAGATCGGATTTGCTGGGCTTTGGGGAAGTGAAAATTGGTGGGTTCGGATATGGAAGTGGAGCAGATTGGATAAAGTTGGGATCGGATGAGGAAGATGGGATCGAAGTGAAGAATTTGGAATGAGGGTTTAGGGTAGATTGGGAGAAAATGGAATCGAAGTAGTGAGAGAGGAGAGGAGGAGGCAGAGGCCTGTTGCTGTGGCTATTGTTCTGGAAAAGCTTCGCCAAGTTTGGAGCGAGTCTGCGAGATCGAGAGATGATGGAGGCCATTTTGGAGTTCAAGAGAGGGTTTTTTGTTCTGGCTTTCTGGAGGTGCACAAACCAGAGAAACGGGGTTGTGACCGGACAAACAATAAATACACAGGTTAATTTAGTTGGAGTAATTACGGTTTACTACCTTGTAATAGACCCTTTCTACAGTTTACTACTCTCACAATTTTTATTTTCTTACTTTTGAGTACTTGAAATTTTATAAATTAATTCCGTGCAACTTCTTTCTGTTAACTTGCGAAATTATCTAACTACTCTTTATACATTTAACTATTTACTACCTATATTTTTAGATTTGTAATAAATGTTAGAGTTTGTATTGGTTTGAACAAATTTTGAGTTTTTGTTGGATTTGTGTTGTGTTTGTTAGTCAAATGTTAGAGTTTGCGTAAGATTTATGTCAGTTAAACAAATTTTGGTTTTGGATTGAATTTGTGTTGGATTTTAGGTTGAGTTTTTTTGTATGATTTATGTTGGTTTTTTTTGTAGGATTTATGCTGGATTTTTGTTGAGTTTGTGTTGAATTTGTGTGGAGTTTGTATTCGATTTATGTTCGATTTGTGTTGAATTGTAAAATTGTCATTTCAATTTTTTTTGAAGTCATATGTTGTGCACATGATGAGAGAGAGTGTTTTTCCGTTAAGTTAACAAACGAAAGTTTGACGAAATTATTTTTTGAAACTATAAGTTACTCATAAGTTACAAAAAATTCGTGATGGTAGTAAACTATGAGAGGTGTCTACTACAGATTAGTAAACGGTAATTTCTAACTCAGGATTTAATTATGAAATGAGATAATTTATACTGGTATCGTTTGGCTACAGAAATGTTTATTTTTCTAGAATGTTGATTTTTTTTATTTTTTTTTTTACGAATGTTTGATAAGAGTATTTGACACATGAAAAAGTGAAGGAAAAATGTAAGACATGTGTTGTGGAAAGTAAATATTGTGTTTGGTTTAAAATTATAAAAAAATGAGTAAATAGTTGAAAAATATTAGACAAATACTTAAATGTCCATCTAATTTAAATACTGAAATATGCATGAATTTAAGAATAACTTTCATTAAACATAATTGTTTATACTTAAGTAGTTGTATGCCATCAATAAAAAAAAAATAGTTGTATGTCAAGTCAATATAAGATAAAAATCGACAAGTTAATGAATACTAGGACACAAAATATGACAATTCTATATTTTGTACTTGAAACAAAAACATATATAACTCAAATACAAAATTGATTTTTTTTTTCATCTCAAATGACATTAGAGTAATTTTATGATAACAAATATGAGGGTAAAAGGGCATTTAAGATGACAAATGAATGGTAGAAAAGTCATGCGATTTTTCCATCATATGGGAAAGTTCATGGGAATCTAAAATACTAATATGCCATGAGATTTTAAAATCACATGAACATGAAAAAATTAGCGTTCTTGGGAATCCTATTTCTCACTCTCTTTCTCATAACTTTTTTTTTTCCAAACATAATATTTTATATTCACCAAAAACTTGCCTTTTATCGTCACCACTTTTCCTTATCAAAATAATGATCAACTACTTTGTAAATCCCTGAATTATTAGAAACTGACCAATTTGGGATCCAAATTTCATAAACTCATTAGTGAGTCCCTCAATTAACATAAATGCTACTTCAATGGATCCTGTCATTACCATCCGTTAAGTGTGCTTAGGTGAAAATTAAATTAAATTTAAAATAAATTAAATGCATACATGGCGCTGACGTGACATGTAAAAACTTTAAATTAGTTAAAACGACGTAGTTTTGATTATCCAAATTTTAAGTTTTTAAATTTTAATATGTATAAAATATAATTTGACAAACTTGTTATTTTTTTGTTGTCGGTTTCTGCATATATGCAGTTTCCGGCACAAGAAACTGCATATATGGTTTTTTCGGTGCCATTTTCTGCATATAGATGTAGTTTTCGGCCACTCAAAAACAAAAAATTTAAGTATAAAAAAAACTGTCATATTTTTTTTTTTTTTTTTTGGCAACAAAAATGGATGAATGAATGTTTTTGTATATTTATTGAAGTTGAGATAAAAAAAAAATATAACTTTAATTTTTCATTTGCCATAATTTTTTTTTTACTTCAAATTTTTGTTTTTGGGTGGCCGGAAACTGCATATATGCAAAAACCAAACTGCATATATATGCAGAAAACGACACTGAAAAAAGATTATATGGAGAATCCGACATCAGAGACTGCATATATGCTGAAACTGGAAAAAAAAAAAAGAGCAAATCTGTCAAATTATATTTTATACCCATTAAAATTTTAAAACTTAAAATTTGTCCCATCAAAACTACGTCATTTTGACTAAATATATTATTTTAAAGTTTTTACATGTCACGTCAGCGCCTTGTATGCATTTAATTTATTTTAAATTTAATTTAATTTTTACCTAAGCACACTTAACAGAAAACTTAACAGATGGTAACGATATGATCCATTTATATAGCATTTATGTTAATTGAAGGACTCACTTACGAGTTTATGAAATTTGGACCTCAAACTGGTCGGTTTCTAATAATTCAGGAACCTACAAAGTAGTTGATCCTCAAAATAATGACTATCAAACGACACCATCAGGATTAAAGGTTAAAAAAAGATTTTGAATAAGTTATTTCTATTCCTAAACTTTGATATTTTTTATAATAAAAAAATACGTAGTAAGTTGCTACGTTAGTGGTGCTGACATAAGAATTTAAATTAATTTATTAGATAAATAATTACACTTACATAAATATTATATACGTGTGTGAGAGAGACACGTTTCACATTTTTGATTGGTCCAATTTTAATTTATTCCATTTTTCTTACCATTTTGTGCTATAAGCTTTATATCTTTTATAGATTTAATATTTTCGTCAATTCAAATTTATGTTGTAACAAGTATATTCAAGTGTAATAAGTAAAACTATCAACAAAAATAACTAGTGAGAGCCTCCCATGGTAGGATTAATGGAACAATTTTCTCTCATACCATAGTGAATTAAATCAAATAAAGCATATGAACGTATGCATTTAAATTAAAGGGTAAAATAGCTCCACACCCCGTGGACTTGAAATTTTTTTGGATACGGCCCTTATTTAAGGTATTTGTCATTTCAAAATCCTGCCTTAATTACCAAAATTTGTAATTTAGTCCAATGACCTCCTACAACGTTCCCAACTGACATGTCATCGCGGCCGACCCTGTCACCCTTCCACGTAAGCTGACCTCGCCATGTCATCTCACTACACCTCATTAACCTAAACGTTGCGTTGCATTCTTAACGTTCTAAAACATATTCTTCCTTCTTTGATTTGTTTCCTCTTTTAGAACCGTAGCTTAGAGTCTGCAGAAAACCATGAAGACAAGTAAGAAACCAAATCAAACCAAACCTACATGTGGAAATTTAAAAAAGATAGATGATCCGGGGAAGTGAGATAAAAGGAGTGAAGATAGCGGACACAAGAAATATGTGGTTCGGCCATAAGACCTACATCCACACCCAAATGCCCAAAGGGCTAAAATGTTCTCACTCACTTCATGTGTTAAGTACAAAAACTCATATTTATAATGGGTGTAGGAGTAATATATAATAGGAAACAAATATTACAGAATCAATAATTTGGTCCTCTCAAATCCTACAATTAACTACACAATC
>JAYMTE010002227.1:0-11584 GCA_036897545.1 Pelargonium fulgidum
AAATTTGGCCGGGTATAATTCTTTTTTTCTTCTTAAATAGCTTGTGGTAAAGTCAGAGCTGACAATTTGAATTTGAACTCATGGCAATCTAACATCCTACCCTACTTTCACCTGACCATAATTCAACCTGACCAACTTTCATGTTTAGTCGGGATCATCATGTAGATTTTCCCGAGGGGTGGCATAATGGCCTAAACCCAACCGACCAAACCGAAACTACTTCTGCCATCTCTAAGTAATGTCGACAATTAGAGCTGATGAATCCATCAATATTTGATCCTCATTTCTATGAGTATAAATTGCAAAAAAGACATTAATTTAATTTACGAGTCGATGAATTCACACGTTTCTTTTAGGTCATATTCAAATTACACTGAGGCCGGTTGAACCAAGCGATTAAAAATGTGAATCATCCTCATAAAATCTTTTGGGTCTCAATGGTTGGTACGTCATTGTCTGATGAATCCCGCAAAGTTGTCAAGTTATGGTGTAGGTCCGTACAAAAGCAGGTGAGGTAGTCAAGTCACGAGACCTTTTTTCTTATAATTATATAACAAGAATAAAATAGCCTCACTCCTCTCTCTCTCTCTCTGTCTCTCTCTCTCGTCTCAACAGTAAAGAAGACCACAGACCCTTTGTTGATCCAACCATTACCATAACCATAACCATGGTGGAGCAGCTCACCGAAGAGCAGATCGCTGAGTTCAAAGAAGCCTTTAGCCTCTTTGACAAAGACGGCGATGGTATCTTTTTTTCTTTTATCCACATATTATATATGCAAAGATTGTTCTTTTCTGCTCTACATTTGAATCTCTAACTTAGGTTTCCTTTTTCTTGATGTGGGTATTTCATATTTCATTGCAAAATTATAGATTCTTCTTTTGCTCTTATTTGTGATCTGCATTTGAATCTGTAACTTGGCTTTCCTTTTTCTTTGATATTTGATGCTTCATTCTGTTTCTTGAAAAATTATAGATGTTTAGAATGTTATTGTGCTCTTATTTTGTGATCTACATTTGAATCTGTAACTTGGGTTTTCTTTTTCTTGATGTGGGTATTTTCTTACTCTACTGTATTTGATATTTTATTTGGTTTCCTGCAAATTTCCCCTTTGTTGGGTTTTCGTTTTCGTCATTTCATCTGTTATTGTGTTAATTTGTATTTTTACTTTAGAGTTGTTGTATTATTGTGTTTTACATTTATTGAATCCAGTTAAAACAAGTCTGGTTACTTGACATGGGCTGCGTGATGCTGTTCTGGTCTAATCGATTATTGTGTAAAACATGTGGATGTTTGAAATTCTGGAAGCAGCATGGGATCAGATCAATATCATTGATTTGTGGTTTTATGGGATCTCATTTTCACATATCAATTATCTAGATGGGAAGGAAAAAGTCGTTATCGTTCAATTAATTTGAATATCTTCCTTGTTAGATCTCAACCACACATCTTTTCCATCCCTACCTTGCCCACTAACCACTTGAGCCCAAGGCTCTCCGGCCCCAGCTCCTTTGTCTTTTCTTTTTCGTTTTCGTCATTTTTATTGTTTTCTCGAAACTACAGCCTCTCTCTAAAAGTTATTGGAGGGAATCATGAAAAAGTTAATTACTTGTACTCTACATGCACAATTGCACATATGGTAAATTTTTTAATTAATTAAAAGAGTAAGATGAGTAAGAGATAAACACAAAAGGTGTGTAAAACACTTCTCATGCATGAGTTAACTAAGATAAAATGTTTCCATAAGAAATGTTTGCTATGAATGTATCAAAATGTCACTGCTTACTTAATGCTCATGGTTGCTCTGTCAATTTTAATAAAAAAATGTCTCTGACTGAAACCTCTTTCTGGTTCATCTCATAGCTGGCTTCGTTTTGGGTTGGAGAGGAAGTACATGTCAATTTGAATATTGTAGTTGTCTCTTAGTGGCAAATAATAACTATTCCTAATGCACAATTGGTTTGTATAGGCTGCATCACGACTAAAGAGTTGGGGACAGTGATGAGATCTCTGGGTCAAAATCCCACTGAAGCTGAACTGCAAGATATGATCAACGAAGTTGATGCTGATCAAAATGGCACCATTGATTTCCCAGAGTTTTTGAATCTAATGGCCAGAAAAATGAAGGTGAGTGTTAATTACTTAATTTGTATCCGCTGATGTAGGACTACTCAGTTCTAAGACTCTTGCCTCTAGTGTGGAATACTATAGGTACTACAACATGCGCCTGCTTGATCTGAACTGTAGATCTTGTGAAGTGAACCTACTACGAATTGTAGACATTGTGCACCTACTGATTAGTATATGGACATATCTAGCCAGATTATTTTATTTCAGTTTTAGAATATGATAAACTTAACGGAGATAAGGTGTAGAATGATGAGAAAGACTGAATCAATCAAACATGAGAAAAATGCCGCTGAGAATAAATAGTACTCCCTCCGTCCCAAAATAAGTGTCTTGTTTCTCTAAAATATTTGTCCTAAATTGAATCAACTTTCCTTGTGAGGAAGGTAGTTATGTATGAATTACCAATAATATTTCTACAATAAATTAGAATAACATGAGTTTGTTGCATCAAATGACATGGGGGTATATGGATGGAAAACTCATTCATCCTTAAAAATACTTCAAAAAGGACACGCACATGTTTTGCACACGTCATTAGTCGGTGGAGATTAAGACAATAACTTGAGATGATTTGGAAAAAATCAATACTTAGGGAGTGTTATGGGCAGCCGTGATGAGACCAAATTAGATGAAAGAACATTGGTGATTAATAAAAAGGCTGGGAGATCAAACTTGATATGTGTGTATAGTTGAGGGATTGTGTGTGTGTGTGTGTGTGTGTGTGTGTGTTTAACACATTTAGTTAAGTTTGACCCTGAGCATCTCTATCTTCCCCTTCAGATGGAATATCTAAATATCTCTATAATATGTTTATGATCTATTTTGTTTCCGCCATACTATTTATGAAATTTTCGTTTCTGTAATTGCTAATTGTTGATATATATATATAGGTGCTAGTGAAACCTTACTAACAATGTTGACATTTTAGTAGTGGAATCCCAACCCTTTGTGTGTAGCTTGATATTATAATTTTACACTACCTATAGCATTCAAAATGAGGCTCAATACATCGTAGTATTAATTTTTATTTTATTTTTGCTTTTCTGGTGAAGGATACTGATTCTGAGGAGGAACTCAAAGAAGCTTTCAAGGTCTTTGACAAAGATCAAAATGGCTTTATTTCTGCTGCCGAGGTACTTAGCATGTTCACTTTTAGTAGTTGATTATCCCACTTAGTCTGAAAAGTGGATGTAGTGAAAAATGTGCCTCGAGACCTATATAATTGTCAAATACCATATGTCGTTTGTTTGTACTGCTTTTGGGTGTGGTTTCTTTCTTCTCAGTGTTAACCATTGATGATCTTTGACATCATGTAGCTTCGACATGTCATGACAAATCTCGGAGAGAAGCTTACTGATGATGAAGTGGATGAGATGATTCGAGAAGCAGATATGGATGGTGATGGTCAGGTGAACTACGATGAATTTGTGAGGATGATGCTAGCCAAGTGAAGGAACAAACACTTATGTAGCCAATACGTAGTTAGTAACATCTCACATCTCGACCTCATGTAGAGGATTACTTGTCTTAGTCGTATCAAGCGGTATTAAGTTCTATTATGGTTTTGTTGATTGGCTTTGTTACCTTAACCCTTTCACTTTTCTAAATAGAGGAATTTTTAAACCTATCTTGCATCAGAACAATACCTTTAATTTTTTAATTCTGTGGCAATATGAAGATTGTCTTATGATAAGAGCCTAATAATTTGGGTTTTAGATCGAATTATTTTAGGTTTTGGTTGAAAAGATCTAACCTTCACCTGTAACTTATGTGAATAAAGTGATAACCCTTATTTTGTGTCACTCTCATTTGCCAAAATAAAAGGAAAGAGAAAATTAAATACACAAGTTATTTTGATGTTGATGCTCTTGTATAAGATAGAATCTCTTATTTGAATTTCTGAAATGATTGTTTGTCGTATTTTTGCAGTTTTATTTCAAAATAAATGTGTTGTTTTTCATTTTTAAATTACTAATCTATATATATATTAAACCTCTACCAAGATTGTACACGTGTCTTTTTCTAAGATTTTAGAATTTTTTATTTATTTTTTTATTAATTATAATTTTATTGAAATAATTATCCTTCCATAAAAAAGTAATTATCCTAAACAGTTTCTTTTTTACACGTTTTTCTCTCTCCCACTCGCAATTTCAGTTTTTCTTTCAGTTTATTTTTTCTTTTTTTTTAGAGTCAGTTTCTTTTCTTTTTTTTCTTTTCAAGGCAGCATATAATCTCATTACATGCACAAAGCAAGCCAAGTACTGCAAAAAATATATCAGTCAAGAAACCATGTTTTAGTGCATCAGATAGCACACAGAACCAAGGCTCAATTTCATCAAAGTTGGAGAACAAAGGAAAATCGAGGAGGTAATATTCTTTATTCGAGCTACAATTTAGTTTTTTATATGAATATGCAACTGGGATATAAAACACAAAAGTTTGAGAAATTGATCTTCAACAAAATGTTCCCCATCTCCAGAATCAGAACCACATGCAGGTGCTACTGCTTGCGCCAAATGGATTATCTATTCTTTGGGGATTGTCGAAGCCATTCTGGAAACGGGTGAATTTGGCCGGACTTTGAACTATTTTGTTTCCATTTTTTTACTATCATACACTACTATAATTAGATTTCTATTTCTAATGTTATACTCACAGTTGCGATGTTCTGTAATGCACATTCATTGATTCTTCTCATTCTTTATTTTACAAAAACTGCATAATTTCATACCACAACCTCCCTTTTCACATGTATCATTTGATTTCCATAAATATTGAAACAAGTGACAATTTTCAATTTCTTTCCGAATAACTATAATATGGAAGAATTACAATCAGTTGGATAATAAAATGGCATTCAAGGATAATGAAATTAGTTTCAAGCTAATTTTACAATAATACCAGCATATGGTATTTTGCTTTAGCATACTACATTTTTTTTATAACTATTGTGAAATGCTATAAAAAAAAAATTGTGTTCCTTATTTATTATGTTTCATCAAAATCCATATAAAAGAAATGCATATAATCTGATCACTCATGAACTTAAAAATATAACATATTTCTGATTTAATAATATCAAATAAGGCCATATATTGTCTTCATGTGCAATTATTGTCAGCAAATATGAATTACTATTTTCAATTTTCATGTGTGTGGTTCATAAGTTGTCCACAATATTTTCAAATGCTATCACAATTTCTTCTGTATTGAATTTATCCATGGAGATAAAAAAATTAGAATTGGAATCGATCTTTAAATTCAATTTTACTTATAAGACTACAATTTTAGCATTTAGTCGAAATTCTATTTTATTGATATGTTTATAAGAGGTCACAAGATTTTGTAACAAGATATTGAGATGTTTACAAGTCGTAAGTAGACTTTTGAATTAAATTTCATCATCCAAAATGCATTGATTGGCAATCACAATATACATGAAATTGCATTGTATTCAAAACATAATAAAAAATTATAAATTAGTTTAATTCATTACTAAGTCACATTTGATGCAGTGCAAACTTCTATAACCAAAACTCTTTTTAATTACCTATTTTCTTAACATTACAACTTGATTCATATTGTGAAAATCTTAATCAATACATGAATCTTTTCCTATTCAGTTTAACATTGATAAAGATTTATTAACTAAAAACTTATTGAGATATGATCTAATTTCAAATATAAATATGGAATGTTGAACTTAGAAATACATTCTTGCTAATGTATCAATAACAATTTTTCTTATTGTTACTTATATTTTCATAATTCGAGTGAATGTAATTGATGAACAAAATCGACTCATGGTCATATGTACTATAGATTAAAACTTTTAGCTAAGACGTAAGAAAATTGTTCGCTGATTTTGTATAATAAAAATTACATTTTGATGTTTTTCTTTTTCAGTTTTATGTTTCCTATGTAATGCAGTTTATTTTCTTTTTTTTAAATTCTTTCCTAACATCAGTTAAATAAATCCAAATTTTCAGAAATTAGAATATCATAATTAAAGTGTTATTTCAATTAAAGTTTAAGTTGCTTTAATTAAAAAAGGAAGCGGGCTCTCTCATCTTCGACGGTGAGTTTTGTCTTCTAGGGCAAGTTAGGGTTTCGGTGTGAGTAAGGTTTTATCGGCGGCGATTTCGACGGCAAAAGGAAGCACGGTCTTCTGACTAAGGAAGGGGTATGGCAGAGGGTACAGAGAATGCTGAACAGAGGCTGAAGCGGTTGTCTTTGCAGGAAGGAGAGTATGAATTGAACTATGAGACAGGCGCACCACCAGCACAACCTCCACAACGGCTCTTGTGGAGTTTAGTCGGACGCTTCCTCTCGGAAGCACCAGTTAATGCGCGTAATATGAAACAGATATTAGCCTCAAATTGGCGACCTAAGAAAGGAGTCACAGTAACAGAGCTGATCAATCCAGGACGGACGAAGGAGCGACAATACCGATTCCTCTTTGAATTTTACTCTGAAGAGGATGCTAATAAGGTTCTTAGGGATGGTCCTTGGCTTTATAATGGTAAAGTGTTGATAATTAAGAAACTGGAAGATGATGAACATCCATTAACAGTAGATTTGTGGAATGTTAGTATGTGGGTACAAGCGAGAGGACTGCCGAAAGGAATGGGATCGGAAAAATTGTGTCAAGACCTGGGGAACACAATCGGTAAGTATGAAGAAACTGATCCATTAAGTTTTCGTGGAAGTTGGCGATCATATATGCGATTCAGGTTGCTGTTTGATGTACGTCAGCCTTTGTGTCGAAAAATCACAATAAAATTGGCAGGAGGGGGTCGTGCCACGGTTGAATTCAGGTACGAAAAAGTCCCAACTTTTTGCTTCTATTGTGGACGCCTAGGCCATATAGAACGGGATTGTGTCCGTTTGCAGAACGATCCACAGGCAGACTCGACAAGGTTGTATAGTACAAAGCTGGTTGCTCCAAAAGCAAGAGGTACTGTTGTAGGAGATCAGTGGCTAAGGAACTATGACGACCCGGACGAGGATTGGGAAGAGGAAGTGCCAGTCGATACTGCTCCGATCAATAAGGATATGATTATGGCGACAGAAGATACAAGTGATTTAATGGCTGTTCCTAAACGGAAAAGAGGGGAGGAAGGAAGTTTGGTAAGCGGGAGTCCAAAAAACTCGCATATGGCGGATCTGACAGATCAGATCCGCCCGGATCAATGAGTTTATTGTCATGGAACTGTCGTGGGGTGGGCAACCCACGAACAGTTCGGGTTCTGTACGATACTGTACGGACAAAAAAGCCCGATTTAGTGTTCTTAATTGAGACAAAGAGAACACGAGGGGAATTGGAAGGTTTACGTGCGAAGCTTGGGATGGCAGGGTGTTTCGCAATCGATAGTAATGGCAGAAGTGGGGGCTTGGCATTATTCTGGACCTCAAAAGTGGGGGTTAAGTTACTTAGTAAATCAAACTTCTTCATTGATGTTCAAGTGTATATGAAAATGTGGGGTCAATGGAGGGTAACAGGTTTTTATGGGGAACCCGATCGAGCAAAACGTCATTTATCTTGGGATAGATTGAGATTGTTGGGAGTTGATTCATCAATGCCATGGATTTGTATTGGTGATTTTAACGATATATTATATGATCATGAAAAAACGGGTGGCAATCCTCAACCTCGAGCTCTAATGGAAGGCTTTGCAAAAGCCATTAAAGATGCGGGATTATCAGACTTGGGTTCGGAAGGCTACGAATTCACCTGGCGAAGGGGATGTGGTGATAACATGCAAATAGAAGAGCGTCTTGATAGAGCTTTCGGATCAGAAGCATGGCAAACCCATTTTGGTAATTGGAAAATTCAAGTCCTCCCGTTTACGACTTCAGATCATGCACCTATATGGGTCTTTCCGGATACTCAATCAGCTTCGGGACGGCAACGTCGATTCCGTTTTGAAAATACATGGTTAGGGGAAGACAGATGTGAGGAAATTGTGAAAAATGGTTGGATTGGCAGGTCTGTATTGGAAAAAATTGATCATTGCGCAAAGTCTTTGGATTCATGGGGTAGAGAGATGGTGAACTCACTTAATAGAGAGGTCCGGTTGGCTAGAGAGAGATTAGATCGTTTGGCAGTAAGATCTGATCCTGCAGGTCGATCTTTAGCGGAGGATGCACGCCAAAATTATCTAGAGCTCCTGCATAAGCAAGAGGTCTTTTGGAAGCAACGATCAAAATCACATTGGCTTGCTTTGGGAGATTCAAACTCAAAATTCTTCCATCGTTATGCATCGTCCAGGAAACGTGCCAACAAGCTTGAGCGTTTAAAATCTAGTAATGGTGAATGGGTTGAAGATAAAGACGAGATTCGTGGGGTTATGGCTGAGTTTTTTCGGCACCAGTTTCAATCGCGTGGGGTTGGAGGAGTCGAGATCTTAAACTGTGTGCAACAATCGGTTTCACACGAACAAAATGAGGCTTTGCTTAGTGATGTGTGTGAAGCCGAGGTGCGAAATGCAATTCTTGCTATGGGTCCTGACAAATCCCCGGGTCCTGACGGGATGAATCCGGCGTTTTATCAGAAATTTTGGCACATTGTAGGATCGAATGTCACGCGAGCTTGTTCGGATTTCATAAAATCGTGTTCTTTTCCGGTGGGGCTTAATGATACACATCTAGTTATGATTCCGAAGAAAAGGGTTCCAGAAACTATGAATGATCTCCGTCCGATCGCGCTGTGTAATGTTTTGTACAAAATAGTGTCAAAAATTCTTGCTAACAGATTGAAGGTGTTGCTCCCAACTATAATTTCGCCAAACCAAAGTGCGTTTATCCCCGGCCGTCTAATAACTGACAATGTTTGTATCGCAAATGAAGTTTTCCATTTTCTAAAAAGAAAGACCCAAGGCATTGATAAATGGGGGGCTTTAAAATTGGATATTGCAAAAGCTTACGACAGTATGGAGTGGTGTTTTTTGGAGGCGATAATGGTTCGTATGGGTTTTGATCTAAGATGGGTTCACCTTATTATGTTATGCGTTAAAACAGTTCGTTACCGAGTGGAATTTGAAGGTGCGGTATCGGACATGTTTGTGCCGGAACGCGGTATCAGACAAGGGGACCCATTGTCCCCGTATCTATTTCTTTTATGCGCGGAAGGGTTGTCTGCTCTCATTCGATCTCGAGAGCGCGCTGGTCTTCTCCATAGTTGCCGTATTGCTCGAAATGCCCCAGGAATATCACACTTATTTTTCGCAGACGATGCTCTTATTTTTTTCAAAGCGGACAGCGAGGAAGTTTCCCAAGTTAAGGCCATGCTGCGTATTTATGAAGAATGCTCAGGTCAGTGTGTGAATTTTCATAAATCGTCACTAATTTTTAGCTCGAATACGACCGTGGAGTTAAGAACATCAATTGGGACTATGTTAAATGTGCCTGTAGTCGAGACTTTTACCTCATACTTGGGGGTCCCAGTTGGTTTCGGCAGTCAAAAAGTGAAAGCATTTTCTGAAATTGTTGATCGAGTTCGTGGTCGGATATCGAATTGGTCGACAAAAGCTTTGTCTAAAGCGGGTCGGGAAATCCTCATAAAATCTGTAGCACAAGCAGTCCCTATTTATATTATGGGTGTCTATCTACTACCTCAATCCATTTGCTCTAAATTGGAGTTGGCTCTTAATGAATTTTGGTGGAAATCAGATGGTAGATCGGGCCGAGGTATTCACTGGGCAAGATGGGGCATGCTATGCGATGGAAAGGTTACTGGAGGTATGGGTTTTCGACATATTCGTGATTTTAATATTGCCCTCCTTGGTAAATTATTGTGGCGTTTAGTTTCAAATCCGGACTCATTGTTGGGACGAGTGTTTAAGGCGAAATATTATCCTGGTTGCTCGGTATTAGAGGCGCCTGTGGGTAATAACCCAAGCTTCATATGGCGTAGTATTAAAGCGGCGACACATCTTATCAAAGATGGGGGTGTTATTCGGGTAGGTTCGGGATCAAATACGAAGGCCTTTTCTTCAGCTTGGGTCCCCACTATACCAGGCTTTGTTCCGTCTATGGCTGCCGATTTGTCCATTGAGGAAGGAGCTGAGTTATTGGTGGCTGATTTTCGAGATAGTGCCTCAGGAGGATGGGACGTCTCTAAATTACAAAGATGGTTTACGCCGGAATCATGGAAAGAGATAGTCCGTATTCCATTAAGTAGACGTAATGTGGCGGATGAATGGTGTTGGTCTTTGGAAAAATCCGGAAACTACTCTGTTAAAAGTGCATATAGGCTTCTTACGAGACGTCCGGGGACAACAGGTGGGGTTCCAATTTGGAAGAAATTGTGGGCTCTTCGGATTCAAAGCAAAGTTAAAATTTTCATGTGGAGAGTCTTGTGCAATACTCTACCGGTGATGGTGAATTTAATTTATCGTAGAGTAGAAGTGCAGCCGGAGTGTCCTCGTTGCGGAAAGGTGGCTGAATCTGTGCTTCATTGTCTTTTTCACTGTGATTTTGCAAAGGGAGTATGGAAGTTTGTGGGGTTGGAAGGCTTAGCTATGTCCAGTACATCCCCAGATGAGTGGTTTATTAGCTTGCTTAATAGATATGATAACTCTCTGTTGATCAATTCAGTTTACATATGTTGGGGGTTGTGGAAAACAAGGAATGATGGTGTATGGAATGGAGTTTGGAAGTCGAGGGAGGAGGTCCTGATCCTCTCAAATTTGGCTTATGATTCATGGCAGCAAGCTTTGGGTTTGAGAAAAACTTCAGTGGAAGTTGTGGGAGATGCCAGAAATCCTTATGCAGCTTTGGTAGCTGGTCCGGATCATAATAGTGATGTTAGTATTCCAATTTCTTCTTCAGTACGTGTTACATGGTCGGCTCCTCCTAGAGAAACTTTAAAAGTAAACGTGGACGGTGCTATTTTTGAGGAAGAAGGAAAGTCGGGAGGAGCATGGATCATCCGGGACTTCTCAGGCCGTGTGTGGGGAGGTGGCCGAATTTGCTGGTTAGGAATAAGTGAGCCTCGACTTGCAGAAGCGATAACAATTAGAGAGGCTCTAAGCTGGATTGAGGTGCGAGGTTGGGGTACCTTAATTATCGAGTCAGATGCGCGTGAAGTAGTGGATGCTTTGCAGACCGGAGGGGAGGGACTTCCCAGTGCCTTGGGTCTGATAGTGAGTGACATTTTATCTATGTCAGGTGATTTTATTTCTGTGTCGTTTAGTTGGATTAGTCGGTCTGCGAACCAGGTGGCTCATGCTTTAGCTAGGTCGTCTGTTTCTGTGTCAGGCACTGAAGGTTGGTTGGGTTTACAACCACCTGTCGATGTTTCTCTTTTATTGATGTCAGATTTGGAAGCTAATTAATAAAAGAGATTTTTTACGTTCAAATAAAAAAAAGTTAAAACAAATTTCGAACATTATAATAATATACTCCCTCCGTCCCAAAATGAATGTCCTATTTGTCTAAATTTTTTGTC
>JAYMTE010002228.1:0-11584 GCA_036897545.1 Pelargonium fulgidum
GCAAAATCTAACAAAATCCTAACTTGCTATCAAAGTAAGACTCGCTATCAGAACGAGAAAGACCGCAATTTGTTGTGCTCAAAATCAAGAGACAGTTGCCGTTTTGAAATCAATAGCAGCCATAACCAAACAAAAAAATCTATTCGACTCTCAAAACGGCAAAAGAAATAATAATAATAATAATATTTAAAAAATATAAGTGAATTTCTTAATGAAAATATGAGCAGAAGAGATATGCCATTGGATGAGATAAACGGTCGAGATCAGTTACAGACCAGAGACCCACCACGTATATGTAAAGAGGACAACGGGCGCTTTTGAGTTTCAAGTTTTCAATTTTAACCCACCAGAGATTCTCAGAAAGCCGACAACATATCATATGTACAAAATTAATTCCCAGATGCTTTCTCTGTTTCGCTCCAAAATCATCCTCTAAATCAGGTCAACAATTCAGAGAAATTAACACAACAATTCAACAACAAGCTTAATTGCATTCCATTTCCCCATGCTTGCTGCTTCTGTTGATCTCCGGTTTCTTCTTCGCCGGTTACGTTCGCAATTCTTTTCTGTAGCGTGATTTGAGCGAATTCGAAGCCATCGTGGAGCCAGGTGATTCCTAGGGTTTCCGGAGCAGGAGAAATGAAGGCCATGGAGACCATAGAGGATCTGATCGAAGAAGGCAAGGTCCGGACGGTCTGGTGGGCCTTGTGCATCTTCATGGTTACTTACTTCCTCTCCCGTGAGTTTTCTCGAATTTTCCTTTCGTTTCTGTACAAACTTCTACTACATTTCCATTTCGTTGCGTAACCATTGCTCTGTATTCACGCGATTCAACACTGGCTTATTATTATTTTTTTTTGCTTTTTGTACGTACGACTATTTAGGTTTTGCATATTTGGACGAATTATTTTTAACGGCATTGTGCAATTCTGTATGTTTGAGTTAGCTTGAGGTGATTTAGTGTTACTTTTTTCTTTGAGAATTAGTCTCAACATTTTTTTGCAGCTGAAAATGAAGCTATGCTTTTTAGTTTTTACTAGATTGAGAAAAGCCCCAGGAGCTATAATTATGTTTACTTGGGGATAGTTGTGCTGGTAGCTGTAAAGGGATATGCAACTCATTATTTTTTTAAACTTTCTTCACTTCCTAATCTAGTGGATTTTGATGTGCTGTTCTGATAATGCACTTACATGCCCTTCATTATTTATTTGTATTTTAGTTTTATAAATGGTTTATCTTTATTTCCATGTTACCTTATTAAATTGTTCGTTGCAGATACTAGTACATCAATGTGGATGAATCTACCTGTAGCAATTCTTTCTGTCGCCATCCTAAGAATCTTGACTAATGAGGTGGAGTTCCGTTGGAAGGTTAAGTCAACAGGCCGCAGACAAACATATCTTTCCCACTTGGAGAAGAAAATATTGTCTGTCAATGATCCACGCCTTTCAGCCCCACCCCCACAAAAGAAGAAGAATAATATTGATTCTCCCGTTGTGGAGTCCGCAATAAAAGATTTTATTGACAAAATATTGAGGGACTTTGTAATAGATTTGTGGTATTCAGAGATTTCACCGGACAAGGAGGCTCCTGAGCTTATCCGTTCAATCATTATGGATGCTCTTGATGAAATAGCAGTAAGGATTAAAGAGATAAATCTTGTTGACTTGTTAACCAGGTACTTCTTGTGCTTGTTCATTTTCAAGGAAAAGTTTTGAGTCTTCAGGAGGCATTCTGCAAAGGTGGTCCCTCTTATAATAATACCACATAATAACTTTATGATGTCTCTCAGGGATATAATTGACTTAGTAGGAGATCACTTGGATCTTTTCAGAAGAAACCAAGCAGCAATCGGTGCTGACGTTATGCGAACTCTATCTACTGAGCAAAGGGATGAAAGGTTGAAACACCATCTTATGGCTTCCAAGG
Organism: Pelargonium fulgidum; assembly: GCA_036897545.1. Taxonomy (NCBI): domain Eukaryota; kingdom Viridiplantae; phylum Streptophyta; class Magnoliopsida; order Geraniales; family Geraniaceae; genus Pelargonium; species Pelargonium fulgidum. The sequence goes on from JAYMTE010002228.1 coordinate 1,930, forward strand.
AGCTTCACCCTGCATTGTTATCTCCTGAGAGTGAGTACAAGGTGTGAGTGGAGCGTTCTGATGAACTATTGCTTAACTTTTGTTTTCAACGCTTACTTCCAGCTCTCTGATTGTTCTCTATTCTCATAGGTGCTTCAACGGCTCATAGGTGGTATTTTAGCAGTGGTGCTACGACCACGTGAAGCTCAATGTCCCATTGTTCGAACCATTGCTCGGGAGATTGTAACTTGCTTGGTAGTTCAACCTATTCTGGATTTCGCTAGTCCTATGTAAGTTCTTCAATGATTAACTTGTTTTCTTGTCCAGAATTTTACTGTACAAATCTGTCTCTCTCTATATTATTTGTCTACAAAGCTTTCTGTTTTGTATTGTGTTTGGAGTATTAAATTGTTTGCATGAAGAAAGGAAATCTTTCTATTGACTTTTTAGCTCTTAGCTTATAAATCTGTTGGAGAACGAAGACAATGTTCATTTTTGATATTTGGTTCAGGAGGAAACTGGATGTGAAATTAGTTGAGATACACTCACAGATCAAAATTATGTGCTGAATATATTATGATCAACAGAAAAGTGAAAAAGTTATGTTTTTTAAAAGCTTATATTTTATAACTAATCTGGTCTTATGAGAGTTACATAGTGATTAAAGGAGATGAGATGTGAATTTAAATTCTTTGGCTGGGGCGGGGATGAGATGTGAAGCAATCTCATTTGTGTCAAGACTTTGTTTTTCTGTTCACATGTACTTCTTCTCTGGCTCCCGACTTGGGATTCCGAGTTTTTATAGTATAATTATTATTTTAGCCAATCAAAAAAATAATAATTGAAAAAAAGAAGAGAACTTTTATGAGCAAACAAATTGAACATCTTAGGCGAGCTTCTAAAAAACTTGATGAGATACTGAAAGTAATAGAATTGAGGGTCATTTGTATAGAAAGCAAAAGGATACGTGTGATATCTGTCAACAGAAATATAGTACACAAGTTCTTTATATATTTGCTCCCTTCCCAGATCCTCTGATGATGTTGATCTCTCTGTGCCCAGGTTTATCAATGAAATGATTGAATTTGTTTTCATTGCCCTCAAAGAGTATGCCTCCACGTTAATCAAAGGTGATAAATCAACTAAAGCAGTGGGTCATCCACGTGATCAGTCTGTTGAAGATTGTAATGCCCCTGCAATGAAACATTCCAACTCAACTAACCTAAGAAACAATATGGCGTTGGCTAAAGTTGATGATAGGATAACTTTGAATTCTAATGCTTCTGATGATGAACCTTTGCAAACACGGCCTGCTGATTGGGCACGAATCCTGGAGGCTGCAACTCAAAGAAGAACTGAAGTTCTCACTCCTGAAAATCTTGAGAATATGTGGACAAAAGGTAGAAATTACAAAAAGAAAGAGCACAAGAAACTTAGAGGTGTTCAAGAACCAATTGCAAAGGGTTCTGATATAAATACCACAAGCAATTTAGGGAAGGAATTGGTAATCAACAACCTTGCTACTTCTAACGGAGCAGAAGATGTAGCTATTGTGCGGTTAACACCTGGCTTGAGTCCCAGTGCTCGATTGGATGATACTGAAAGACAGTTTGTTCATGATGTCAAGAAGGAATTGTCAAATGAAGGAAAGTATCTTGTTGATGATTTGGTTGATGACAGCACTGTTAGTACTGAAGGTAAGAATCAGCTTAAGAGATCCAATAGCAATTCTGCTTTGCGAGCCCAAGCAGGTGCAGAACAAGTATTTACTGGAGATGGTGGGGGACCTATTATCTCAGAGTTCTATGGCCCAGATTTTGCCAAGCCTAGTGAAGAGTATAAAGCAAAAAGTGTTATGGATACAGTAATACGTAGTGAGGGACCTCATGCTCCCAAGCTTAGGTGCCGGGTGAGCAATCTCTTGCTTAGAATCCCCTAGGGTGTGTAGATATGAGAATTGAACTGCTATGCTAGAAATGAAGGGATATTGCAGGGATTAACCTTTGCAGCTCCTCTAGCTTTGTTCTCCATGATTTTGCTTTAATTCTATGTGATTTTACTCATGACTGCAGGTGGTGGGAGCATTCTTCGAAAAACTTGGATCAAAATCTTTTGCAGTTTATTCAATTGCAGTGACAGATGCAAAAAACAAAACTTGGTTTGTTAAGAGAAGGTATTTTACTCTATCAGTATTATCAAAATAGTATTAACTTATTAGGTTGTATGTTCACTTATTTATGTGTGGTCTTATCTTGTTTATTTAAATTGGGTTTAGGTATTTATTGCAAAACTGTTCTATGGGTCTAACTTTCTTTTGATTTTTTTCTTTCTTTTTGCCTTTAGATACAGGAATTTTGAGCGATTGCATCGGCAACTTAAAGACATTCCAAATTATACATTACATTTACCTCCCAAAAGGATATTTTCATCTAGCACCGAGGATTCATTTGTTCATCAACGTTGCATTCAGCTTGACAAATATCTGCAAGTATTACCCCTTCTCCCCACTGCATCATGTAGTGGAATGTTAAATCATTTTCTGAGCTGCTTATATTCATATTTGTTTCTCCAGGATCTCTTGTCAATAGCTAATGTCGCTGAGCAACATGAAGTATGGGATTTTCTAAGTAATTCCTCGAAGGTTTGTATCTTCTTGATTTTTGGTATTTTGATCTAGATAAACAGTCAGACATATTTTTGTCCTTTTCCCATTGTTTGCTATTCTTGTTGAAAGCTGAATAAAAAAATTAATTTCTTCAATAACTTTTATTTTTCTCTTATGAAGAACTATTCTTTTGGAAGATCTTCTTCGGTCATGAAAACCTTAGCAGGTATGTGGTTAATTTTTTTGGTTGGTTTCTTATCTTACCTGCAATATTTTTTTTTCTTAAGATTTAGCTTTGTAATTGATATCCGACATTTTACATGTTTGTTCAAACAAATACTCAAAAGTTGTCTTCCTATTTGTTTAATTGTACAAATTCTGTTTAGGTCTCTCATAGTGAGTCTCTTGCATCTCCAGGGGTGCAGAGGTTGGTGTTAAAATATACTCGCATAGCTATTTCCTTTTGTTTTAATTAAGATTTAAGAAATGTTTTGCTCATCATGAATATTTCATGCAACTATGTCCTCATTTTTTCTGTATTGTATTGTATCAATGTGTCTGCATTTGCATATGACTTGTTGCTTGACTCTCTCTCTCTCTCTCTCTCTCTCTCTCTCTGTGGGGGTTCTGGATAAGAAAGTTTTCCATAAAAATTTCCAGGTAGAGTATATACTGTGGACTGTGTTGATGATCTTACTGTGGATTTAACTTCTAAGATACTATTAGCAGAACAGTGTACCTGAGATAGCAATTCTAGCTCCCACCACACACTTGAGAAGGAGCTTAACACTGACATTGTTTTTATCATCTTAGCTCCAAAAATACTTAATTATTTATTGAAAGTACACCATACTTGCTGTTGTAGTCTTGTAGAAGGGGTATATGTCAGAAAATCTTAACATATCTGAAGCAAAATTACTGGAGAAAATAAGTGAAATTTTTTTCCATTTTTTTGTCGTTGACAAGTCATGTTTTAATAGTCTGCCATGTGAGTAATTTTTTTAATCTTGTTTATTTTGAAGCTTCATCTCTTTTATGATTGAATTTTCTCACATGTCTCTTTCTCTTTTTGTATGGATGAAATAGTCAATGTAGATGATGCTGTGGATGATATTGTACGCCAATTCAAGGGTGTTTCGGGTGGCTTAATGCGTAAAGTTTCAGGTTCAGCATCCTCCCCTAGAGAAGTCTCTTCTTTAGTGCTTAGCAAGAACTTGTCATGGAATGCTTCAGATGAGATAAATATGTACATGTCAAGGCAAAATACAGCAGGATCAGGTATTAGCCTTTCCGATAATGAGGAAGGTGGAAGCCATGGCCATGAAGAAGTTCGATATGAATCACAACCTACTGGGTGGCACTCAGACAATGAATTAAACTCAAGGGATTTTCCACCTCGGGTGATCAGACATAAGGGACTGTCGAGGAGCTTAGAATCTGGTAGTAATGTGAAGGCAAAATCTAACCAAAATAGCCAAAATGGGCTTCTTTCAGCTACATCCCATGTAACATCCAACCTTTGGGAGGACCCAGTTGGAATGCCACCTGAGGTATGTGGCATTTAGCTGAGTTCATTTAATCTTATGCATCATCTTTAACTGATGAAGAAATTTGTTGTGTGTTTTACATTGCAAAGTTATTACTTTTGTACTCAGGGTTTCTTTGTGTAAACTGTTTTGGTTTGTTGGAAGTTGGATTCTGACATAATTAAGATAGTGATATATTTTTTTGTAGAGATCTAATAGAAAAGTAATATTCATTTTCTTGATCAAGCACTGTGACAACTCTTATGTGTGTTTTTTTTGTGCTGACTCGTTGCAACCATTTGTTCACTTCAATTTTTTAAAGTTCATTTATCTATTTTTGTAAATCAGAGCCTTGAAATTGTAACCCTTTCTCTCTTAACATCCTCCTATCTTTATCTTCATTCTCCTCTTTGGATGCCGTTGTTGCTTTATCTGTTTTGGCCAAGCCATAGAACCTGTTGTCCTATTTCTTTGCAATTAGTTTGATGCACATATGGAACCTTGCTCGTGTTGTTTTATTATGGTACATATATTCATCGGTTACTCCCTCCATCTCAAAATAAGTGTCATATTTGTTTAGTATTTTTGTCCCAAAATAAGTGTCACATTTTTCTCTTTTAGGAAGTTAGTTATGAATGGATTACCTATAATATTCCTATAAGAAGTTAGTTACTATCCTTGAGCTTGTTACAACATATGTCCATGGGAATACAAGAGAAATTGTATGTCATTAACTAATATCTCCTTAATTGTTTAGAAAAAGGGAAACAAGAATGATTATTTTGGGACGAAGGAGTATTTACTTTCAATTCATGCCTTTCTCTTGTCTAGTACTCCCGATGTCCCAAAAGTAGTGTCTTATTTGTCTTGTATTGCTCTCCAAATGAGTGTCATCTTTCATTTTTTTTTAGGAATATAGTTATGCATGACTTACCATTAGTATCCCTATAGTAAGTTAGTTAATAACTCTTAAGTTTGTTACAACATGGCTTCAGGGATAGGAAAAAAAATGGTACAACACTACCTAATTCTTCCTTAATTTTTCTCAAAACAGAAACCTAGACACTCATTTTGAGACGGAGGGAGTATTTTGATGCGCTACTTTTATAATTTAATTAGGCACTCGTGATATACATGCTTTCATTTACAAATAAACATTCAAATAAATAGTCAAGACATTATTTTGAAGAAACAAATTTTTCTTTTTTCTTAGGAATAGAAGTTTGATGCTGTTTGTCATGTTTTATTTAGCAAGTCTTAGGAATCCATAGGTTCCTGAACTTGAGATCACAGGCCTCATGAGGGTCTTTGTTAGATTGTTTTGCTTACTTATTTGTTATCTGTACGTAGTTTATTTCTGTAGAATTTATTCTGAAGTTGGCAATTTTTGTTCTTGCAGTGGACTCCACCTAATGTAAGCGTACCACTATTGAATCTAGTTGATAAGATATTTCTGCTTAACAGAAGAGGGTGGCTAAGGTCAGTTCTTATACCTTCTGTAGCTATTATTTTCCACATATATGAAGGCTTTTAAGTAAACTACTTATATCTATTAGTTTCATGTGTTGTTCTCGATAATGTGTTACTCTGTTATGTGTATGGACAATAATACATGACTTAGGACCTGTTGTCTCATCCCTCTAGGTATTACATGCTGTTGTCTGATCCTCATGACTGATGGAATTCTATGAAAAAAAAAGTTGCGAGATAGTCTCTAATACATGACTATGCCTGTTGATGCAGAAGACAGGTCTTTTGGATATCGAAGCAAATTATACAGTTAGTCATGGATGATGCCATTGATGATTTTCTCATGAGGCAGATTCATTGGCTCAGGAGGGAAGACATCATTGCTCAAGGGATTCGATGGATTCAAGATGTAAGGAATGAATCAGCCATAATTATTATTTCTTAAACCTTGTTCTTTGACGATTTAGCGATCCTTAGCTAAATGTGCAGTTAACATGTCCCATACAAGTTTTGCATGATTGCAGAAGCCTAATTCTGAGTCTTAACTTTAAAACATGCAAAAAAACAACTGAGTTCCTGCGTTCTATAAACCCCTTCCCTCTATATTACAGTATTGCTAAAGTTGTGTATTTGTTGGAGCATGCAGCTAGCTGTATATTGCTATTGATTTTCTTTACTCTAGTTTGTAAAACATCATGTATGTTGAATCATATCTTGACATTAGATTTGGTTTGTATCTCAAGTAAGATTTATTTATTTGCTGAAAGAATATAGTAGATTTAGGGAAGGAACATTTTCCTAATTTTTTGTCTTTCAGATTCTCTGGCCTGGTGGCACATTCTTCATAAAATTAAGAAATACTCCTAATGTAGATGATGCTCATTCTAGTCAAGATCCTTTTCAATTCACTAGCCAATTCGGAGGAATTAAGGTCCCTAAGCCAGGGTCTTTTGAGCAAGAGTTTGAGGCCACTCGGAGGGCAAAAGTTGTCAAGAATATTCTCTTTGGTAAGTCATGCTCAATCAAATGATATGTAAACTCCTTTTAGGTTGCATATTCTATGAAATTATGCCATTCTTGAGTTTTGGATTACGGTAAACATTTTGTCTGTCATGTTTGGTTGTTCCTTTGAAATCGTTTCCTCAATTTTCTATCTTATCTTCAGAAAAAAAAAATTTTAGTTTATTTGTATCATGTATGTGATCATATGATACTGTGACCTAAGCAATCGAAATGTCTTTTATTGGACATTTAATCTATACGGCAAAATTGATTCAAAATTTAGATATTCATCTCTCTTAATTATATTTGATTTGGGTTTGCTTAAGAAGAAGAGAATTGATTAATCAAGTTGCTATAGTATATGATCTTTAAATGCATGAGAAAAGTTAAATGATTAATCAAGAACTTGTTCTTCTTTTTGTCAGATGAAGTTCCTTCTGCGTTAGTCAGCTTGATTGGCCAGAAGCAGTACAGACGTTGTGCCAGAGACATGTATCATTTTCTTCAGGTCAAGCCCATAAAACTTATTTCTTTGAATTTGTTCAACTTTTAAATTCTTTTTTACGAGTTAGCTAAACTAGCGTTTTCTGATCATTTCAGTCAACGATCTGCATTAAGCAACTCACATATGCAGCTCTAGAACTACTACTTGTGTCAGTTTTTCCTGAATTGCGGGATCTTGTGGTGGATATTCACGAGAAGATGCCTATTCCGGAACCTTGATAGAGAGAGTCGAATCTCTCGTTTCCTTGAACTTTTTTCCTTCCGAGAGTGGTTTGTTATCTTCTCAATATGACAGCTCGAAATGCCAATAGGTTGAGTATTGCCAGGTTCTCGTGTATTCGGGTTTCATGGTTTTGGATATGGTGTGGGTTTTATCAGAAAACAGGAGGCATGGTTGCTGAAATATATTTGTCCCCTCATTGCATTTCAAGTGTACAAAAATGTAGTGTAGTGTGTGTAAATAGAACTCATCTTCTGTGCATACCTCCTGCTTACTCAGGCAATACACCCCCTTGAACTGGGATTTTGTATTTTAGCTCACCCAGAGTCCAAAGATAACATCAGTGTAATTCTTTTTACATGCATTTATGTTTGATGTGCTTGCAATTTTACTTCTTGGCACCATATGTAAATTCTTAACTCAAGATCCATCATGTGATTGTGTGCATTGTGAATTTGTGTTGACTTCCATATGGCTAAAATACAAAAATGGTAGAAAATGACATGTCTGCACATTTAAGGTCACAATACACATATAGTTAATTTCAGTTTCTACATCAATTGTGAATCCATCCCCTTTTGAAATCACAGCGTCTGAGCAAGGACTAAAGACAACATTTGTGTATCAGTATCTAGTATCCTTTAATAGCATATTGACACTCAATCACACCTTAAAAATGTCTATTTTATGTTCAGTTTAGAGTGGATTTTTTGAGTTTTCTGCTCAATGTCCAAGTTCCATTCTTCTTCTGTACCGAAATGATTGAAACGGCAAATTTGAGATTGTGCTATTCCTTGATTACACCATCCATCAACATTTCTTGCACTCATTCTTTGTATAACAGAATACAAGTTGTAGACAAGAATGATATCGACTACGAGAGTTCAATCGTTTCATTAAGTAGTTGAGCCTCTCTTTTAAACTCGAACCTGAGACCATAAAGGAAATCCAAAACGCTCTAACCGCTTGACCCAACCTGTCAAATTATTAGGGGTATAATATTTATTTTATGTATAGAATTAAGAAAATTGAAAAATTATTTAACTGTGCACAAAATTGTGAAACTTTAGTACCCTTCTACACAATTAAGAATGCAGGTACTTTATGTAAGAAATGTGTTAGTTTAGTGCAATTATTTCCGACATAATCTACAATTTTTTATAATAAAGTTAACTTACTAAAAGATTGATCCATTTTTTTTTTTAAAGAGGTTGATTGAACTTTAAATTATAAAATATTTGCTTTTGTTCCTAATTTCTATACTGGGGGTCATATAATTTTTTTTTTTTATAGTGCAGGGATCATACTATTGTTACTATTAGATCATATAATCCAATGTCTTAATATTTTGCAATTCTTGAATCCTTCTCATCAGTCATCACCATCCGTTGCATTAATTAGAGCCCAAGCAATTCTTTTTGTCTTTTCCACTTAATTTACATAATTACCCCCTAAAAACAACTTTCCTAATTCCGAAATCAGGAAACAAAAAACTGTAAGAAGAGAATAATTTCACTTCTTCTCTGTGGTTTCCTATTCCAAATTGAAATAGGGTTTGAAGATTGATTGTTCACTTCCCCAAGTAATTACATCCTCTCTATAAATTAAATGGCTCTCTCATCACTTCCTACATTACTCTTCACTTCACTCTCCTATTATCTCTCTCTTTGCTCTATTTGATCAACACAGCTTCAATTCTCAAAGATGGCCTTTACTCAGTTAATATTCATTGAATCATCTGATCGACCCATCACTCTTCTCCATTACATCAACAGCCTTCCATCCATTGAAGACGATGTCCCATCTCATCGGAATGCTGTTGTACTGTTTGATCAACAAAAACAACAACCACCTGCACTTGCAGATTCTCAATTGGACTTGTATCTTTCCAGTTCTTGTCCTGCCTTTACCATTGCTTCTTCTTCTTCTTCTTCTTGCGTTTCTTCTTCCAACTGTACCAGCAAGAGAAAAGCAACAACTCATGATCGTCCTCGTCCTCTCAAGAGAACCAAGAAGAACAGCAACACTGTGTTACTTGATGCTCAAGTTTCCACAGAACTGACCCTGGCTCCTCCCGACCCTTTTGTGATCAAGAAAACACTGGAGGACAGCGACGTCAACAATCTGGCGAGGCTGATGCTCTCCAAAGAGGCTGTGGAGAGGCACTTGCTGCCCTACTAGGACGACGCCATCAAGGAGAGGCTGAGCCACAAGGACGGAGTTGTTGTGAAGCTGTGGGATATGGATGAAGAGCGCGAGCACGACATGAAGATGAAGCTGTGGAGACGCAACAAGTCGTATGTTTTGAATGACAGATGGATTACCAAAATTGTGAGAAACAGAAAGTTG
>JAYMTE010002229.1:0-11582 GCA_036897545.1 Pelargonium fulgidum
CGATTCTAAATCGGGTCAAAAATCAAATCAGAGACGAAATTTCCGTCACTGATTCCTTCGCTGATCAAAGACAGAAATATCTGCCACTGATTTTCGTCGCTAAAATCTGTCGCTGATTAGCAACAGATTTCCGTCGCAGACAATTAGTGACTGTCGAATCAGCAACAGAATTTCGTCCGTCGCTATTCTGTCGCTGATGATGATCAGCGACGAAAAATTTCGTCAATAATAAGCAAAATTCCTGTAGTGATATCCCATGTGGTGCCACGTCATCCATTTATTTCCACATCATCAAAAAATTAGATGGAATATATAACAGTGTTAAAGTAGGTACTACTATGTAAACTTTAAATTCAGTACCATATTGACTAAAGTTTCAAATTAACCACTACTTAGATGATTTATTCAAACTTTAATAATCAAAGTGACAATTGCACTTCTTTTTACATTTAACATGCATGTGAATATAAGGTAAAATAGAGGTGAGTCAGACTCTTAAAACTACGTAGTTGGCCATTAATCAGTTGGCAATAAAAATGACCTCCCTATCTATGTTCTTTGTTCTAACTGCAATTAAATTTGGGCTGTTATACACCCTCCCCCATTTTTAATTATCCGAAAACTACGTGGTTGGCCATTAAAATTGTAATCATCCATTACATATGGTTTTGTGCTAATTGGATAAGTGAGATAAGTTATCTAACAAGCCAATATTTGAATCATTTTACGTTACAAATCATCATCAGTAGCTTTTGCATTCATTTTATTATAATTAACATCCAATCCATGTTTGAGACAAGGTTAAGCCGTCAGTATGATCTTGGAGAAGGAAAGGGGGTGTGGTGACTGTAATTTCTCTTTTCATTATCTTAAGTTGGTTGAACCCTAATTCTTTTAAGTTAATGAAACTACATAGTTTTGATACTTTAATCAGTCATTTACTCAAAACTACGCAGTTTTGAGGTTCTGACTCACCTAAACTTGGGTGAGTCAGACTCTCAAAACTACGTAGTTTTGACTTAATTGTAATATGAAAACTACGTATTTTTAACTCGTGACAATAACCCTAATTGATCTTATTCTCTTCCTCCTTTATTAGCCATCAACATTTTCATTTGTTTTCCGGTAACACTTTCATTTCTTTCGGCGACCTCCATTTTTTGGGGCTACATCCATTGTTCGTATCATAATCACAAAGATGAGAATGGCGCATGGCTTGGGGATGGATTCGGTGTCGTCGCTGAAGCGGTGAGGTCTGTGGCGTACCCGATAAGAAAGATTGAGACTTGGAGAGGAAGGGGCAACAAACAGCTGAGATTTGGATATTCAATGGAATGGACAATAGGGATGGAGGGTATTAAATGGGTGACGTGGCATCTATCATGTGATGTGTCAGCTAACGTGGAGGGAAATGTGACGTGGTTGTCGTCAACTTGCTACAACAAATTGACAGGGCCTAAATTAAAAAAAAAAAAAAAAAAAAACTTTAAGGGTCAAAACCATACGGTTTTGAGACCAGGAGTTAAATCCAAAATGTTTTCCAGCCCAAGGGAAACACAACTAATTAATCCTATTATATATAAGATTTTGTTAAAAATATTTTCTTATACTAAAGCAAGAAAATGTGATCAAGAAATCAAATATGATTTTTTTTCTTCTGTTTTTTTTTTTTTTACATATATTTCTTCAATTCCGTGAAACGCACGGGGTGTTATGCTAGTATTAAGAACACGTGTCTCTCGGGTTCATGTACCATCTCACTTATTCTACTCAAGTCCTTATACTTCAGTTTGTTTTTATGAGGTCAAATATCACGCATTTTGTTCATGCGAGGTCCGTTCCATTAAACAAATAACAAAATTAGTCAAAACTAACTAACACAAATTACTATTTTACCCTTTATAATTTTTAAACTTTTTTTTACCCTATTTTCCCCCTCTCTTGATAGACATGTGCAAATGAGCTCCACTCCCCCGAGATAGTCTGACTCTGGCTAATGCCAAATCCACCCACTTGAACAATTTAACCTCGAATTTGAAAAACTCAACTACGATCGAACAATGGGACCTCCAAAACCACAACAATAACAATCAAATATAGTACTCGGAATCGAGGTGGATGTTGTGGAGGAAGATATCAAAGAACTAAGTGAAATAACGCACCTCCACATGTCTCCGAGGAGTTCGAAACATCTGATTCGATGTTTTGTTTTAGTTTTAGTTTGGTCTTAGTCAAACGTTTCGTTGAACAGAGTCGGACTATCATCAATGTTTTGGTAGATAATTTTTCACATTCTTTTTGTGGTGTTAAATAGATATGAGCACAAATTTGGTGGAAATTGAAATATGAGCTGGATTATTGGTTTTTTTTGTTCTTTAGTAATATCTAGTTGTTTTTGAGTATGATATCAGCTTCAAGTCTATTCCATTTTTCTAATTCTCAATTTTTCCTCACTCTCTTGTTAATATGTTTTGATGTCTGAGCTTTGAGATGAAGTGGACTCCAACATCGAATCCTTTGAAAATGGACGACAGTGAAATAGGGTTTATATGTAAAATAACTGGAAATATAAAAGGGAAAATAGTAATAGAAAAAAATATTTTTAATTGTTTTATTATTTAATTTTAATGGCTTCATTCAATTTTAACAGTTTCTTCAAAATTTATAGGAATAGGCATTGCGAAAACACAATGCGAGATAATTTGACTCGTAGCCGTAGAAACAGAATTAAGTTCAAGAACCAAAGTAGAATAATTGAGATACTACGGGCTTGTTTGGGTTATCTGCTTCAATTTTCTGTAGAAGTAAAATGTTTGTGGAGGTAGCTGGAAGGAGGTAAAGTGTTTGTAAAGATTACATGCTTTGTTGAGTAAATCAATTTTGGAAGTAAGTTGAAAAGATTGTTTGGTGAATTTGTCCGAAAGTAGGGATATTATTTTGAAATAACTAAAAGACTCTTTGATGAACAAATAAATAAATAACTATATGTGGTCGACCTTCTCTCATTGTGGTTAACCCTCATATATGATTATTGACAAACATCGTATTATCTAGTTATGTGGTCGACATTCTTTGTCCATGGTCCACCCTCATATGTGAGTATTGATAAACATCATATTATCTAACAATATGGTCGACCTTCTTTGTTTATGGTCGACCATCATATGTAATTATTGACAACCATCATATTATCTAACTATTTGGTCGACCTTATTTGTCTATAGTTGAGGCTCATATGTGATTATTGTAAAATATCATGTCATCTAACTATGTGGTCGATCCTCTACGTCTATTATCCTCTTGCTCCATAGTCGACCATCATCTGTGGTCGACCTTCTCTATCTATCAATCACCTCATGTTGCTTCATGGTCGATCCTTTTTTTTTTTTTGTTGACCTTCTATGTTATTCTCTTTATGCATGGTCGATCCTTTTTGCCATCTCTCACTTCAATTTTTTTCATCCCTACTCTGTACTAAATCAATCTGGAGCTCAAAAATAGTATTGGAGATGAAGCAAGAGGATGAAGGGTATTTTGGGGTGAAAGTTAACTCTCGCATGAGCCTTCCACCTCCTGTGAGAATGATTGTCTGAAAGTCGATGCTTCAGTAAACTAGTAGCCAAATAATTTTTAGCTTAAATGTTTGTAAAGTTTGATTTTGTAGGAGGTGAGTAGATAAACCAAACAAAGGGCAAGCAACCAAAGGGACAATTTTTTATTTTCTACATCCTGTCTCCCAGGAGACCTGTACAACAAATGGATCCACATTCTCAACCCAGCAAAACGTGGGCCCATTCTTCCCTTGGGTTCAATGAATCTGCCCTCCATTCCGTCGACGTGGGCGTGACCCACCGCTTTCCCTCTCTCTCTCCACATTACTCCGCCACGTGTCCGTCCAGCCGAAGCACGCAACCGGCCATTCCCGGTCACCAGCACATCAGTCAGCAGTCAGCAAAGCAGCACCGTGGCCGTCTTCGCATCCAGGTTCATTATCTACCGTTCTCCGTTAAAACCCTTCCTCTTCACCCACCTGTCATTCACCACCTTCTCCATTTTCTAGGGTTTGCTTTGTCTTCGCATGGAATCATCTTCTTCTTCATCAACGACCTTCTCCGCTCGATTTCGCTACTTCCGCTGTGGCTTCTTCAGGCGCTGTTGTCGCTGCCGCTGTTTCTGCTGCTTCTACACCTAAAGTTCTCTTCTCGACCTTCGAATTTACTATCTTTTGTTCGGATAGGTTTTTTTTCTTCTTTTCATGGATTTGTCGCATGCTCAGTCGGGTCTGTCTCTGGGACTCAATTCGCACACCTCGCATGTTCCTCTGATCAAGGACGATCCGATTTCGCTCCAGATTGTTGAGTCTGTGCCGTTTCCTCTGCAATTGCTCGATCGGAAATCTGAGGTGACAGACCATTGTGAGGAAAAGCAGTTTAGTATCTTAGGACAGCCGATGTGCTTGAAGAGGCCGAGAGAAGGGCAGTGCTTGCCGATGCTTTCAAATCCGTCCAAGCGGGCTGCTGTGGATTCCGGGCACGAGGCGAGACGAGGGGCTGTACGGGCATGGGGGAACCAACCGCTGGGGGTTGCTGATAGGGAGATTTATGATATAATGGAGAAGGAGAAGAAGAGGCAGTTCAAGGGGATTGAGTTGATTGCTTCCGAGAATTATGTGTGCCAGGCAGTGATGGAAGCTCTGGGAAGCCATTTGACAAACAAGTACTCGGAGGGGATGCCCGGAGCTAGGTACTATACTGGGAATCAGTACATTGATCAGATTGAAACGCTTTGTTGTGAGCGAGCTTTGGCTGCTTTCAGTCTTGATCCTGAGAAGTGGGGTGTGAATGTTCAGCCTTATTCGTGTACATCTGCAAATTTTGCTGTGTATACGGGTCTATTGTTGCCAAAAGATAGGATAATGGGATTGGATTCACCCTCTGGAGGCCATTTGAGTCATGGGTATTATATGGCAAGTGGGAAGAAGGTTTCGGCTACATCTATATTCTTTGAGACTCTTCCCTATAAAGTGAATCCCCAAACTGGGTATATTGACTATGATAAGCTGGAAGACAAGGCCCTTGATTTTCGTCCAAAGATACTTATTTGCGGTGGGAGTTCCTACCCCCGAGAGTGGGATTATGCTAGATTTAGGCAGATTGCTGATAAATGTGGAGCTGTGCTAATGTGTGACATGGCTCATATCAGCGGTCTAGTTGCAGCTAAGGTTTGAATGCTTCTTATCCCAAATTCTTTAAATTGGAGATTTAGATTGATCATTCTTTATTACTCTGAACTAGGATGCATCGTGTTTTCTCTATGTAGTTTGTGTGGAACGCTTAGGAGTAGGATTGAATTCAGTTATTTGGTTCATTACAAAAGCTATGGTGCTTTTTTTGTTGTTGTAAGAGTGAAATTGCCACTAATATAGAGACTGTTAGTTTATAGGTTTGGAATTTGACAATCTTCCTCTTATTGGGGATATATTTAGCTGTTGATCAAAGAAATTATATTTAGTTCTCAAGTTTCAATATGAATATGCATGTGTTTAAGGTCCATGACCTGGGCAGGCTGTGCCCTGGACCTCAAAGCCACACTATGCTCAACCTGATATAGGGAGTCCGGACTAATACTTAGTATATTGACGTTGGGTTCAGTTCAAGATGAGTTTGCAGTCCAGCTTTTAGGCACATAACTTTGGTTACGAATGAGTGATAAAGGGTTACAAGTTGCAATTGAGACTGGCTGGGATAGATGTTATACTTTTGTGTGTTCCCCATGTAATTAAGGCAGCAAGGGGTAATTGGAGTAAATCCTTAGTTTGTTTCCCTTGTAATTTTCTCATTAATAATCTGCCTCAAACAAAAAGAGGGAGCAGCGGAAGGCATAAAGATAAAATCAGGAAATTAATGTCAAAATATCAGATATTTGTTTTTGCATAGGGTTATGGGAGTTTATGATCTTATAGTAATTTTGAATAATCAATCCCCTGTTGATTTTTTGGTTGGGGTGTTGCTTTACATGTGGCAAGAAAGGCGGAGCTTGGTCATGAAACGTAAATTGTCTTTTCCTTTTGTCAACATAGGCTATCATTTTTATATTTCCCATGTAATAGGGCAGCAAAGTCCTTGATCACATAATCAGAAACTTAATGTCAATGATTGTTAGGTATTCAAAAGATCATTGGAGTATATCTTTTGTATCGTTTTCATGTAATACTAATAGTGTTTTCTCTTTAACTAATCACCATATGCAAGGTAGGGGGAGCAAAGAGCACAAACACAAAATCACATTCCTCTGTTGATTTTTTATTTTTATTTTTTATCACTGTGGTGGATGTAGCAATAGAGGTTATTGTAGCTTTAAAATGCAGTATGCCATTTTTATTTACCCGCTGTCCTGTTTTGCGAATATTCTACTGCTAGTTATACTTTTCTGTGGAAGAAACTCAATTTTCCTAAAACTGAACTATCTGGTTTGGTACTAGTTCACACACATATACTTATAAATCATAAAAGTGGGAATAGTTTATTTCAGGATTATATGTAAGCAAATATAAAAAAAGGAATCACAAACTGCAGTTCAGAAGTTCTTGTCTTCTGAATTGGTTTAAACATGCAAGCGCTCTTAGAAAGATGGATGGGTCATAAACTACTTAAGCCTTTCATTGTGGGATATGTTAAATATTCCCTCTCACGTAGTCACGTGCAAGTTGGATAACAGAATTGACCCTGCATGTGGAGGGAGACAACATTGACGGGTCAATAGGCCTAAACCAAACCAGCTCAAATACCATGTTAAGCTTGACTCTTATCCAAACGCTCAAACTCTTAGGTATAGGGCCCAACTAATATATCTCACATTCCTTTAATGTGGGATATGTTGATACTTTTTATCATGATATTTCTTTTTGTTTTTGAAGTTGAGTTATCCTGTACATATGTGTTCTAGTCCTGGAGTTGCTTTCAGGATTTGGTAATAAATCATGGTTCTAGCAGAAAAGTGTCTTTTTGGTTCCATTTTTATGAAAGAAGAAACACAGTGACGTTATTCTTACCATCATTTTTGTTTTCCAATTTCTTTCACAGGAATGTGCGAGTCCATTTGATTATTGTGATATTGTTACCTCAACAACTCACAAAAGTCTCCGAGGTCCTAGGGGAGGTATTATCTTCTACAGAAGAGGAACAAAGTCTAGGAATCAAAGCTTTCTCTCTAATCATGGAAATGGCAGTAACCAATATGATTTTGAGGAAAAGATAAATTTCGCTGTTTTTGCATCTCTCCAAGGGGGTCCTCACAATAATCATATTGCTGCTCTTGCCATAGCATTGAAGCATGTAGCCACTCCAGAGTATAAAGCATATATGCAACAGGTGAAGAAAAATGCTCAGGCTTTGGCGTCTGCTCTATTGAGAAGAAAGTGCAGATTGGTGACTGGAGGTACGGACAACCATCTGTTGCTTTGGGATCTAACTGCTTTGGGCTTAACAGGTATGTAGTGCTGTCTAACTTCCACTAAAATATAATCTACTTGAAATAATCTACTTGAAGAGCAAATGGATACTTTTCCTAATGAGTGTTAATATGTTATTACATTAAGGTGCAGAATTTTGTGTTCAGATTCCCACCGCATCTGAATAAAGTTCAAAATAACATATTATTTCTGATTATATCAAGTAATCAAGAATGTGTCAAAATGACAGGTTTTGTTGATTTAGCAAATTAGCTTTATAAAGGTTGCTGGTTTGTGAAATCTTATTTTGCAAGTTATTTATTGTTTTTTTCTTCTTCTTGGATTGTATTTTAAAATCTTATATCTCATTCCATGCAGTTATTCTTCATATATATCCATGCCACCTTGGTTTTAAATGATACTTTTGTGCTTCCAATGTGAATTGTACTAGAAGATTAGTAGTGCATTTGTTGCCCGCTTTTCATTCGATTATCAAGTCAGCTTAGCTTGCATGTTGAGAAAAAAAAAAACTCACTGAGCTGTTTTGGGTACCTCAGATCCATGCTAGCTCGGGACATAGTTTGAGTAGTTACAAGTTTTTCTCTTTTATTATTTCTTAATTAGATTTATCATTCACATTTGTCCTAAATTTTAGGTACAACTAATTTTAAATAGTCTGTTTTGTTAGATTCCTAATAAAACTTTGCTCTACTTTTAATTCTTTGGTGTCATCGTAGTTTTGCTTTTTGCATTAGTGGTAAAAACCTAGTTGTCAGAAGTAGTTGCATATTAAGCACCACATATAAAAGCATACTTCGTTATAGAAGAACTGATATTTTGGCCTCCACATTTTTGGATAGCTAGCTTCAAGAGATCATTAATTATCATAACGACATAATGTATATGTTTGGATTTATGTTACAAATCTGTTACTACCAATCTTTGTAAAAGCGATATCTGGTATAATTAGATTTTAGTTACCGATGCAATCAAATATTCTGCGGTCTTAGTACTCAGTGTTATAAGTGGTGATAATTCTGCTCCCCCCTTAATCTGGCTTTCTTTTTCTCTCTCTCTTGATATATTTGAAATCACTAAATATGAAATGAGTGGGTTTTTATATATGTCTGATCAAGAGAATTTACCACATTATGCTTTGCCAAATTGACATAGTTGATTTGCTTTAGCATTTAAGTTTTGTAATACATGAGTAACTACAACCTTATTTTGTCTTATGCGTATATGATGCATTTCAGTTCTTTAATCCTTATATTAACTTGATCAAGTGAATTATTTGGGCAATATTTAGTTTTTCCTTTTCTGATCAGTTTTTTCCGTACATAGTGTGGTTGACAGTCTTACAGCTGTTCTTATCACTCCATATTCTTAATTTTATCTAATTATAATCTGGTTTACAGGCAAGTACTATGAAAAGGTCTGTGAGATGTGCCACATCACTGTAAATAAAAGTGCCATATATGGTGACAATGGTGCCATATGTCCGGGCGGCGTGAGAATTGGTGAGAAACATTGATTAGTTCTTAATTGAGTGTATTCATGGTCATATATGAATTATCAAAGGAGATGTCTTATATTTCTTTCACTATATAACATTACTTTTGATGTGACAAAGGTACTCCTGCTATGACCTCAAGAGGTTGTTTAGAGAATGATTTCGAGACAATTGCTGACTTTCTCCTCAGGGCAGCTCAGATCACAAGTATGGTGCAGAGGGAATATGGAAAACTGCAGAAAGAGTTTATCAAGGGTCTTCAGAACAACAAAGATATCATCGACCTTGGAAACCGGGTGGAAGCATTTGCATCACAGTTTGCAATGCCAGGATTTGACGTGTGAAAATGTTAGGAAGAGGCAGTATATATATATATATATATATATATATTGCATATGTGGCTTAATGCCACTTGACATGGTAATCTATCCAAATTTTCTATTCCCTCATTCATCTCATTAAATTAAATTATGGAAAGCTAGTCACAGCTTGGAAATTTAGCTTGAGTTTTTGTAAGTACCTGTCTATTTCTCTTTTATTTTGTAAAAATTATACAGAAGGCATTATCTCTTTGTTCTTTTTTCCCTCAAAAAATGCGTGCTAAGGTGCAACAGAATTCTGATATTCGGTTAATATGTAGCAGAGTATGTTTATAAGCTGTAATTAGATACATTGATAGATGAGGAAGCAGCTGTTACTTGAGAGTTTTATATAAATACATGTCTATCTTTTTGTGCTACCATTACTTGGAGAAATCATGTTTGGCATGTTTTTGTATGTCTGAGGCCTGTAGAGCAGCTTTATTCTGTTGTTTTCTGGCAAAGCATAGTGCTTCCTTTGATCATATGTTTTGTGTAGTGAGACAGCTTTGGATTGTATGGTGGATGATCGCATATTCTGTTCACTACATAAAGGGGATACAAAATCTGGAAACATAATGTTGTAGTTGTGCTTTATTTTATTAGAAAACCAAGCTTTGCTGGAGCTGGTGCTGGTGCTGGTGCGGCAAAAATGCATGCAGTGTATCATGTTGTATTGTATGGAATTGAAACTCATGAGTTTGTTTTTTGGTTGGAATGGAATCTTAAGTGTGCAGCAGCGGCAGCAGGAGCAACCCAACATTTGTTGCACAGCAATGAAGAGAACAGCAGAGCAGAGCAGAGCAGAGCAGTGATAGTTTGTTGGAGTATATAATTGGGCTCCTCCTTTCCTTTAGTTACGAAATTCCTTTTTGGGAGGAACCCTGCAAGGGAGGCAAGTCATGAATTTCCGGCAAAGGGACAAAAAGCATGAAAAAAAATATATGGTTACATACCATCTTGTGGACAGTGACTCTTCCCTAAAACACTATTTCTG
The DNA here is from genome assembly GCA_036897545.1 of Pelargonium fulgidum. Taxonomy (NCBI): domain Eukaryota; kingdom Viridiplantae; phylum Streptophyta; class Magnoliopsida; order Geraniales; family Geraniaceae; genus Pelargonium; species Pelargonium fulgidum. The sequence continues at coordinate 10,320 of JAYMTE010002229.1, forward strand.
TTTACTTATTTTATTTTATTTGTTTATTGGTACCCATAAACAAAAGAAAAAGAAGCAAAATGGCAGAGCAAGCAACAGCAACACAATAAAACAGCCCAGGAAGGATTCTGTTCTTTGGTACCATCATTCTCTTACAACTTACAAACAACTTGACATTTCAAAATTATATTCTTTTCATTTCATGGCAGTTCCTGGTGCTGAGACTAAACAGAAACAAATATACTAATAAAAATGTGAAAGATCAAATGAGAGAGAAGGTACAAGCAAACCCCACCCAACAACTGATCATATATATTTTTCTTTTCTTTTTTTTCATGATGAAATTGTGCTGTGCAAGCATTTGAGTAAAATTGTGTTTTGAAAATAAAATTAAAAAAAGAAGAAGAAAGAAGTCTATCTACGGCTGCAAAAGTCCAAAAGCTTCTTCCTGCACTCAACAATTTCATCAAAGAAATCATCAAGCTGAGCTCCAATGTTATCAGCCCCAGATCTCAACACCCCAAAACATCCCTTCAGATTCTCCACTCTCTCCCTTATCCCCACCTCCGCCTCCCACTCCACACCACCACCACCACCACCGGTGCGTCTCTCCAGCTCTCCTCTCAGCTCTTCCATGGCAATCTTGGACCTCCGGAACTCGTACAGTAGTACTCCGGCCCGGCCGTTGATTTCTCCGGCGACTCTCTGCTGCAGCCTGGCCGTGGATATCATCAGCGCCGATCCGAAGAGGACTCGTCCCTCGCAGCCTCCCCGGACCAAATTGGAGTCCGGCCAGCTGTAGACGAGGCCGTAGAGGAGGATCATGAGCAGGAGAGAGCTCACGTTCCTCATTGCGTACAGCACTCCCCGGAAGCCGTTGAATCCGTTGAGCTTCGACTCTATCGACACCTTCTCCTCGAATCGCAGCGACAGCGGCTCGATTCTCGTCTCCATCAGCGACCGGCTCTCCTCCTCCAGCCCCACTGCCTCCCGCCGACACCCCGACAGAGCACGAATCACCTGTAATCGATCAATCAGTTCAAAATCAGAAACACAAGAAATAATCGATAATCGATGATGATTGAGAATGAATGGAAATGAATTGTTGATATCTGATCGGTGACCTGACGAGAGAGGTGGGGGGTGAGGTGGTGGTGGCTGTCGAGGGAGGAGGTGATATTGAAGGCGGCGGAGCAGTAGTTGTCCATGGAGGAGATGGCGGACTTGAGGACGTGGCAGGGCTCCCAGAGCTTGGGGCGCTCGTCCATGGACTCGTCCAGCCCC
>JAYMTE010002230.1:0-11579 GCA_036897545.1 Pelargonium fulgidum
CCCCTTAAAAATTGAAGTCCCTTTGTTGGTCCCCATGTATTTTGGACCTACATTGTGGATGCTCTAAGAAAAATGTAGGCTTCCTCATCAGAACGGTGAATTTTTGTCATGATGACAAGTTTGAGTTTTTTAGTTACTTTGTGCGGAGTGTTGTGCGGCAGTAGCTGTCTTTCGTCGGGAGGTAGAGACGATTGTTTACGTCTCAATGAAGTTCGAGTAAGAGGATTAATGACTCATTTGATTCAGATTGAAGGAGAGGCTTTTGGTGCTAATACCTTTGGTTCAGCTTTCAGTGACATTCAACTCATCTCGAATTCGCAAAGGTTCATGATCGAAATGGTTGAGAGCTGCCGTGGGAGGACCAAATCGCGGTTAGGTCGGATAAGAAGGTCATTGGTTCGATAAGAAAGCTTGTGGGCATCAGTCCAACCGGAGTAGAGGGTTTTCCTAGTACCTCTGGTTTTACCTCTTATGACATCTTGACTATTTTTGCCTACGTGATTTTTAGTTATATGAGATGGTTATGGTTTATTTCTGTTTTTGTTTCTAATTTCTTTACTTTACATAGATTTAGATTTGATTTACGTTTCATTACAATATGTACATGATGCTTTAATTAATGAAGTTATATTCCCCTTAAAAAAAAACATTCCAATAGAAAGTCAACTATTTTTATTTTGTTGCCATCCTCTCCAATTTGCTTCTTTTTTATTTAGCTCACCATCATAAATCAACTCTCTCACCCACATTGAATCTACTCATGATCCTCAACTTTTACCCTCCACTTGATTCTTCCATGCTGTGTATCAGAGAGAGACCCACTTGTGTAATTATTTGACTGTGTTTCAATTCACAGCTCTCTTACTTATCTCTTATATATCTATGGCCTCACCTTGATGTAGTTTCACGCGGTTTTCACGTCAACAAAAACTTCTCAGATAAATATCGTCAATTCAACCTCCTTTGACAACATTAATACCAATCAGTCCAGTTAGAACAACATAAATAATTTAGGGACAAAACTGAAACAAAAATCATACTTAAATACTAATTGAAAATATAATGAATGACCATAATAAAATATTCACCTTTCCTAAATATGTGTATCTATTTCCTCACATGACACCCAATATTATCCGCAAGTTCTGTTTTGCAATTAGTGTAATGATAATTAAAATTATATCTAGATCGGGCAGATACACCAGACAGAGGCATAGCAACAATCATTTTAAGAATCAGTTAGGTTCTGGTTGATACTTAATACCAAACCACTCTCTAGTGTTGATTGGCGTATTGGTCTCTATCTCCACCCGTGTACCTTACAAGCACATGAAAACAAATCCAAACTCATTAAAATAGACAGGTTATAGGTTTTTAGTAGGGCTCAAAATTTGTGACTAACCAGACACCATCAGCTCTCACGGCCCGTTAACATGATTACTATACGAGTATACGCTGACCAGATGTAACACATATATAGCCCTTAACACGACACACAAAAGCATCGACGACAACTCACATCAATGAACACAGCATGCCGACAAAATTATTTATCTTGTCGTGCTTGTTTTCACCCATGTAGCATGTAGCACATATATAACTCTCGACACACCATAAACACAAATTTTTAACATCAGCTGCAACTCATATCATCTCTGGCTTATATAACCCTTAACACGACACATCGACATGAATTGCCAGCTCTAGGTTTTAGGGACACGTCAACACAACCATACAACAGTAGGAATCTCATGCACTGGGCCGTCCTTTGATGAAAGGAGCTAGGGACAACAAGCATAGTCTCTTGTGTACATGGCATGTGATCAGGTATTGAAACTCTTTAAGGCACCCTGAAAACCTTACCAAACTCTAATGATAAGGACTCATTGTCCTCCCCATGTGGGACTCCCTCCTAATACCAATAAGCCTTAACTTGCATGTTTTAGTGACCTCTCTTGTAGGATTTGAAACACACAGAAATGGACAGTACCATCAATTGCCATAATCATATCATAGCATACCCATCTCAATTATAATCTCTGAAACCCAGGACCTGATAGACTGATAGTTACTAGTCTACAACATAAGTACATAGGCTATTCAATTTCCGATAGTCTATCAACTCTAAGCTAGAGCTGGCAATTTGTGTCGTAGTGTGGCATACGCATGAATCTCAATTATAGACTGCTAATTCGTGTTGTGTTCATAAACGTATCGTGTTCGTGTTGGGTCGTGCAACACACAAACAACCTTCAACATGAAACGAACACGCGTGAATTGTCAGTTCTACTCTACACTGACATCCATATCTAAATTACGGCTATAGTCTACTAGAGTTACTACATAGGCTATTCGATATCCGAGTACATACCAAATTCATGCAAAACGATCATTGATGCATCTTGTTGATGTAAAGATGGATAAAAGTAAAAGTCACTTATACAAGTCTATGAATCTTTTATCTAGTTCTACTCGTGTTTGTGTGATGGATGTATTGAAGTATCAGATTATTCCAACTAATCCATAGAGGATTACGAGAAACGAGAGATATCGAGCGAACCTGCTTCACTTCATTTTTCTGCGAACTTCGTAGAAATAGCTTAGGATCACAACAGCAGCAGCGACTGCAACTCCAACAGCACTTTGTGCTAGTACGGTACAGTCCTTCACAGCTGCCTTGGAGCCAGACGAACTCGGATTGAACCCTAGTTCCGAAAGTTTCTTGTGCGATGCTGCATAATCTTTGAAGAACGCTTCTTCGTCCTGACAAAAGCACAGTTAAATGAAAGTCGGTGGAAAAAAATATGGACAAAATGAGCTAGATGACTTTCGCCATAAAAAGTTACCCGACCTATGAAGCACCTATTTTTCGTTTTCAGCTAATAATATGTTCTGGTTACGAATTAGTATCAGGTACCAATTTTCAACAGAATTTCCCAACATGTACTGCGCGTATACCGATACTTTCATAAAAAGAATATTTGTTTCATGTTCGGCTGATTGGAACTGACAGGATCCACGTGTTTTACGGGATTTTACCTTTCTAAGATGACTATAAATACCCAACACAGTTCATTTGGAGATGAGACATTTCTTACTCATTATGAGAGAGTATAATTTATAATATTATTTAATTTAACGCACCCTTGCTTTACCCACATTCTCTGTTTTAATTATTTAAACTATTGTGTCATTGTACCGGGTACTATACCTCTAGTAGTGCTTGAAAGAACCCAACACATTTCTTTTTTCTGGCAACCATTATCACCTAAACAAGTTAAACCCTTCAAGCTATAATAGAAACAGACTGGCCAAACTAATGCCTAAAGGGTCTTGATCCAACCATCACATTAAATTAGGTAAGATGGGGGATAAAGTGACACCTAAATTAAATGCTCAACCTGAACATTAGTTAGTTCAAGTGAAATAGCAGGTCAGAGTCAGTGTCAATTCAATCAGGCTCTAGTTAATACCTACTTAAAACTATGCTAACATCATTTCCATCATGCCAAACTCGATAACCATGTCATGTTGCTTTAAGAATTAAATATCTTTATGAATGGCTCAAAAGCGGATATGAGAAACAATAGTAGATTTAATTTTGGTTAAAAGAAATGAGTGTAACCTTTGCGTATAGCTCAACATAAGGACGGAAAGCTGGATCTTCCAATAAAGCCTTATCAGTTGGGAGCTTCAATAGACCCTCTGATTCTCCTTTCAGCAGTTCGCTGGCATTGATGATAATTTTGAAAATTAGAATGATCAAATATGTTATACAACAAAGAGAGCGTAGTACAATAAATACATGCTAGGTCTGAATTCTTGGATTTGAAATATTGTATGTCAAATACAAATATAATGTTTGGGAAAATTTCAAATGAAAATGTAAGATTTGTCATTTGAAATTTCATGTAGCGGGTATGTTTTAAATTGGAAAAAGTTACATTTTGGTCTTCCAACTATCTTTTCTCTATCAACAACTATTTTGTTCCAAGTTGGTACCCAATTATATTACTGTTTCAATTTGGACCCCTAACTATACATAATGTTTCAATTTGGTCCCAAGCTATGCTTATTTTGTTTTGAATTGGTCCAATCCATAGCGATGCCATCAAATTAGGCTGACGTGACGATCATTTTGGGACAATTTTTGTTGACGTGGCAACCACCTAACACTTAAGTTAGCTTTATATACTTATGAGACCTATTTGAAATTTTTTTTTTATATAATTTAGGGTTGTGTTATACAGCTTTGTTTCAAAACAGTATCATTTGTAAATTTAGATAACTTAAAAAGCTACGTGGTTGCCACGCCATGTCAACGACAAAAAAATCTAGAAAAGTTGTCATATTAGCCTAATATGACGACACCGTTATATATTGTACCAATTCAAAATAAAATACCATAGTTTGTGAACCAAATGGGAATAAATATCAAATTAGAATAAAATGAATAGTTTGGGGACCAAAATCCATTTTGAATCCTATTGGGATTTGAGCAAAATCCAAATCCAAATTCCTTATGCATTGGATTTGGCTCAAATCCATGAATCCAAACGGACCAAAAAAAATGTTCAAGTCCTTACACAAAGTATGAGTTATCAAACTTCAGAGGTTCTGTAGTCCACGGGCCATCAAAACCTGATCTCTCCGGATGTGCCCTTCCCTGTCACACCAGGTGCAAGGGCAATAAACAATTGTGTTTCTTGCCAAAGGAACCTATTAATAAATGTAAATATGTTTGTTACCAGAGTGTGGCCTCCTGAGAGTGCCACAATATCTTTGTCGGATAGACCCATCCGATAGAAGATATCCCTAAGATGTGGTGCACCTACAATATAAAAAATCACAACAGACCATGCGGATAAACTTTTAAAGGTGGATAGTGAAATGAGGACTAATCATTATTATTAAAATTTAAAACTACATTATGAAATCTATGCATGACATTAGTCATAACTCATAACCAGATCAGAGAATACGGTAATAGTTATGCCAACCACAAATATTGGAAAGATTACATGTGTTGGTGAATTAGTTTTCATGATGCAACCACCATACAGATTCAGTATGATGTCATATATACCCACTACATAATAAGAACTCCAAGAAATTTTACAGTAGCTCCTCGTTTTTTGGGGAAAAAGAACAATTTTTTTAGTTAAGCTCCATGTGTCGGTGAATATTTTACTATGAATGAGGAACATTTGCCAATATAGATGAGAAAAACATATACTTCAATCCCTACTTTCTAAATTTGACAATAAAAATTTTCTTTTGAAAACATTATCCAATAGACCACCTGAAAGTCACAAATACCAGAACAGAACTTCCAAATTACTGACACCAAAATGAAATTGTTGAATGGAAACCCAATTTACCATGAAGGCAGTATATTTCGGGGCACATCCACTGTGCCCACTGCCCACAGCTGTATCTCACCATCATGCCGAAGCATATACTATTTTCTACGATATTCAACCCAGTCTACTATGGTATTACATACAGTTGTACACAATTTGACTTATGCACATGATAACATCAAACGACTATAAGCCTATATGAATATGCCAGCAGGTATTCAGCAGAGAAGATGAAAGAAAGTGAACCGTGAAAGCTACAAACCACATGCCATGGTGTTTATACAATTCAATATGCTACTTAAACTTCTAGACCACATTGAACTCATATATACCCCATGGTGAAGATAAGCTTCACTATGTTCCTCAACCTTATTTTTAGAACTTGTTGGACTCTACTGATCATAGCAGAATGCTAAATTATTGCAGAAAATGCATTTAAGAAATTCAATCATAGTATACCGGAACCAAACTACCAAAATTTAGAGTCAGAAACTGAATCCTTCATATAAGACGTCAAACATATTTATAACAAGATTCCAAGTACGAATGTTAAAGAACAAATTTAAGCATTGGACAGACCTTGTTTGGCATCTGGAAGTCGCCCTTCCTTGGGACAAACTTTTGAATCCTATAAAGTAAAAAGATTTTGATTTATGAAAGGAAAGTATTTCATCTAAATCCTCACCAATGTATGCCATAGTAACATACCTTTCTACCAGGAACAAAGTCAACTGTGGGACCTCCAGTAATTTCAACGGCAACACCACCAGCAAGCTACAAACACACAAATTTTCTTTCAGGTCAGTTAACTCATCAGGTTGACAACTACAAACTGATCATTAAATTTTGTAAGAGCATTTGCATTAATTAGATCAAGACTTCGAAGCACTTACAAATTGGTCTCTCACAATCCCAAAGACATATGCTACCTATTTTAACATTTTAGAACTCAAAATAGTAATTCTGTGTGTGGACCAAACATATTAACAAGTTACTAATCCATCTTCCCACAAATGCGACTTCCTGAATCAGTAAACCATTAGCTATTTCACATATTAGTATGACTATAGACTGAGCATTTTTAAAAATATTAATACTAATCACCATATTGAGATACCTGTTTCTTTCTCTTAAAATAAGCAATTTCTAAATGCACTCCTCTTCAACCGTCCATGTGTAAATACAACCAATTATACCTGGACAATGACCCCCTTCCTAATTTTGATGTCCCATGTTTCATATATCATTTCCTAACCAGCTTTTATATATCATTTCCTAAATTCCTATCGAACAACTAGTCACACCCACGAGTAAGTGAAAGATTTTCTTCATAAACATGACCCCCTCCCTTAAAAAAAGGCACTTTATCTTGGTAGGAGTCCCTAAAAACAAAAGGAAATGGAAAATAAAAGGGGAAGAAACCCATGGTTCTGTTAGTATGAAAACACAGTAACACACAATGAAGCCTTTGGGTCAACATGTGAACAATCACGACATATAGCATGGGAAAGAACTTGGATATCTTAAATAGAAAACATGCTGACATGTTCAACTCTACACTCACCTGGTATAGATCTGCGTATGTGATTTTTGGATGTTTGGATTTCACTTCCTCTGCCGTGAAAAGGACCAATACATAATGTAATCAGCAACACAATCTCAATTCATTTCTAACAAAGTTTCAATAGTTACAAAAAGGACCAATAAACATAATGTAATCAGCAACCCAGTTTCAATTCATTACTAGCAAAGTTTCAATAGTTAAAACTTACAAGATAGAGTTTGTGCTTCTCATGTGTAAGGATTACATATTTCAAATCCATATCAAACAAAGGAATCTACAGAATGCAGTATTTCGTAACTCTTATAAGGAAAAAAAGGAACAAAAATAGAATGTTGCCATAGAGAAATCAAGATCAAAATCCATAAATGCCTAGTCAAAGCGAAATCTATAAAAGATAATCCAATTATGACATTTATTTGGGATATATGGGAGCATGCAAGTTTCTTCATTCAAACTGATCAAAAGATTTATTGCCGCCATGATTACATTTAATAATGTTGAATTACCTTCATGCCTTTAGAAAGATAAGGTGGATTATGGTGTGTCAACAGAAGTACAAATTCATTCTATGGGAATCTAAAGTTAAAAAAAAATTCCTGATTATCAAATCTACTTATGATTAGAAATAATGTTTTAAGCATGCATCCTTAAATTTTATCCTACACATAAATGACTACATTGTGTAGAGATAATCATATCATTCAACATTTTTGCAGGTGTTCATATAGTCATGCGTAAATTATATTTGAGCTCCAAATCTTCATATCATTAATGCAGTGATAAGTATTTGAACCTCTCTAATACACTAATTTAAGTATCTATTACAATTTGTGAATATTTAACCTTTCATGCACTGATGCTCAACATGACAATGTATAAGTAAAAATACTTTGATGCTGTTTCTGCTCATTTATTAAAGTAATAACCACAAGAGTGACTAGGTGAAACCTGTTTTCTTATGGTAACTCTCTCATAAAGTGCATGTACTGTGGGCTTTCATGCATATCAGATCATGAAACTTAAAGGATCAAATCTAGTGAAGCTTCAAGAGGAAATTTCGAATATCAGAAGAAACTCATAGTTATCAACTCAAATGCTTTTCTTTTGATGTGTAAACAAATACTCCATATTGATATATAAATGCACAAACTTTAGCAGATTCCTCCTCTATTTTTTCCCACAGTCCTTTATTAAACTCTTATATTATACACTAAATATCTTTTAAACACTTCATGTATCTAAAATCCTAAATAAAACATAACTGCATCCCTGCGTACTTATAAATTCCCGAAACCCTATTGAAGAACAGATTTCATCCCAAACCTTTATCTGTACATTTCACCAATTCTACCAGCCAGTACTCTATATGAATTGAACTACCATGTTATAGGATAACATGTACTTCCTCCATCCCAAAATGAGTATTCACTTTCTATAAAATAAATAAATAAATTGCCCCAAAATGAGTGTCCACTTTCCTTGTTAAGAAGTTAGTTATGAATGAATTACCAACAATATCATTAAGATAAGTTAGTTGGAATCCTTGAGATTATTACACCTAGAACAAATGGGCTATGAGGGGGAAAACTCAACTCTAACTAATGCACCCTTCTTACAAAAAAGGGAAAGTGGATACTAATTTAGCAAATGATGGATTCTTATGATTTTTCTATGAAAAAAAGAAGAAGAGAGACTAACAAATATGATTAAACTCAGATAAATAAAAGAAAACCCATATTAATACAGAATGAAAAAACTAAGCAACCCACCACAAAAATCAATAGCCTTCTTCAGTCCATTATTTGAACCATGTGAGAACTCCTCTTCCATCCTGATAGAGCCATTTGGACCACCTGTCTTTGACTTCACATCATATGTCCCTGCATCATGCCACCTTCACCCCCCAAGCATACAAAACAACACAACAGTCAAACTTCCTCCATAGAAGAATTGCCACAAACAATAATAATTGACGCTTATATGTGCAGAAACATATAATCAACTGCAATTGAATACAAAGCCAGCCAAAATTCAGAAACTATAAATCAAATCAGGCACCAAAATATAAAATGCATCAACTGCACTTCTCATTGCTCAATTCCATCAACTGCACTTATAATAGCACACCTTAACATAAATTAACATAAATGTGTGCAACAAACAACAAAATAACAGAGAGAGAAGAGTAAGTCAAATGAAGAATGGCTTTATAGCAATTAATTCAGCTCCAAGCAAATTCAAAGTCAACCATAATTAAGAAACCGAACTAAATATAGCAACAAAATATGAATTCAACAAATTATGTACTCCGATGTTCAATTTCATCACATTTTCCAAGGAAACAAACAGCCAGAGGACAGAGGGGTTCGTCAGTTGTTGCCTTGCGTGACACAAAAACAAAGAATTCAGCAGCGAGAGGATACAAAGTCAAATCAAACAACAAAATATGAATTGAACTATTACAATTTTTGTTGTTCACTTCCAAAACATTTTACTAGGAAACAAACCTAGGAGAAAGACAGAAGAGTACACCAAGGACTGTGATGAATGATACAGAAACAACAAATTAGGCTGGGAGCGATTACACAGTCTAAGACAAATCAAGCAACAATATATGAATTGATTACGTTTTCCTATGTTTAAGTCCATTTCATTTTACTAGGAAACAAATGAAGTATAACAGAGACAGAAGAGTACACCAAAACGAACATGCTACAGAAACTGAGCCAAATCAAGCTACAAAATATGAACTGAATAAAACCACTTTCCGTTTTTCAATTCCATCACATTTTCCAACAAGACAAACAGAGAAAATAAGTCACAGAGAGAGAAACAAATACACCATGCGGAGCATGATACATAAACAAAAAATTCAGCTGCAAGAAAATGCCAAGTCAATCAAAATTCAGCCGGTAAGCCCAATCAAGCAACAAAATATGAATTGAACTATTACAATTTCTGTTGTTCACTTCCAAAACATTTTAAAAGGAAACAAACCTACGAGTAAGGCGGAGAAAACCAAGTAGCATGATACAGAAACAAAGAATTTCAGATTCTTAGCCAAATCAAGCAACACCACAAGAAGTAATTACGCTTACCATCGTTTCGGAAGCTTATTACATATTATTTTACTAGGAAACAGACAGAAAAATTAAAGAGACTAGAGAGAGAAGAGTGCACCGAGCGGAGCATGATACAGAAACTAAGTCATATCAACTACAAAATATGATTTGAATAAATCACACTTTCCATTGTTCAATCCATTGCATTTTCCTATGAGACAAACAGAAAATATAACAGATAGAGAGAGAGGGAAACAAATACGCGGAGTGGAGCATGATAAGTCAACAAAAATCCAGCTACTAGACCAAATCAAGCAACAAAACACAATTAAAACAACTACACTTTCCATTCCTCCGTTCCATCACATTTTCCTAAGAAACAAAACCGTAAAAGAAAACACAGAGACCAAGGCAAATCAAGCTACAAAATATGAATTGCATTTTCCCTAGGAAACAAACAGAGAAGATAACAGAGAGAGATAGTGAGAAACAAATACCCCTAGCATATCATACAAAAACAAAGAATTCAGCCCCGAGCGAATACTAAGTCGGCCAAAACTCAGAGGCTAAACCAAATCAAGTAACAAAATACGAATTAAATCAATTGCACTTTCATTCCTCAGTTCCATCGCATTTTCCTAAGAAACAAGCAGAAAAAAAACACAGAGAAATAAAGAGAAGAGTGCGCTGAGCGAAGCATGGTACATAAACAAAAAATTCAGCTGCGAGCGAAACAAAGTAAACCAAATCAAGCAACAAAATACGAATTACATCAAGCTACACCTTCCATTCCAAAGTTCCATCGCGTTTTCTTAAGAAACAAACAGGAAGAAAAAAATACAGAGAAGTAGATGGAACAGTACGCTAAGCGGAGCATGATCGGAGCACAGTTTCTGCTGGCAATGAGTGCGCGGAGTTCGCGGCGAGCCTTGTCGATCTCCTTGAGATACTCACTATCGACCACCGGAAACGCCATTGAAACCGACCGGAGCTGAACTTCGCTTGCTTGAGAGAGAGAAACCAACAAAACTAGTCAACGACGAAAATGGATTTTGACGTGTGAAGCAACACAGGTCATACCAGCACAAGAGAGTGATACACCAAATGGATAGACCATCAAATGTGATATTCCTTCGCGCTCGAGTTCCTCTGATGGGACGTGAGATCGCCACGTGGCTGCGTTAGATCCCTTGATCCTTTGACTTTTATTCATTTGACGGGACTCCTCTGATGGGACGTAATCTATACACGTGGCTATGTTAGGGCCCTTGGTTCTTTGACATTTTGTAAAGCCAGATTATAATTGTTTGCTACAATTGAGTGACACGTCATTTGGCTTTGACTTGGTGCTGACACCTCACTAAGTCTCTTTTTATTTTTTTCAAAAATTCAGTAAATAAAGAGTTTGGTGCTCAACTGCTCATGACATTATTTGTAATTAATTTTAAGTTGGTATTCATTTATTAGTATTTAATATAGTTTGAATAGTTGTTTTTTAAAAGAAAAATTGTCAAAAATATTCATTGTCCTATTCAAATTGTACAGTTTTAGTAACTGAACATCATACGTGTTATTTCAGTTTAAAAGATA
>JAYMTE010002231.1:0-11578 GCA_036897545.1 Pelargonium fulgidum
AGGCGAGCCTCGACTCCGGCCGACCCACCTACGTCCTCGTCCGGCCAGGCTCAACGACCATCTCCAAGGCCAAAACCATCATGGCTCTCCAAAACAGAGGAGCTATCATTGTACAAGTAAGTACACATTCTCTTTCTAATTCTAGTACTTAATTTTTGTTTTTTTTTTACCTTAAAAGTTTATGATATTTACGTCAATTCGTGTACTGTAATTTCTGTTTTTTACGTTAAAATTTTTATGATATTAACGTTGGTGTTATGGAAATGAATTTTAGGGTTTGATGAAGGACAAGGAGCTTATGGAGAAAATATTGAGAGAGCACAAAATAGAGATAGTGATTTCAGCAGCAGGTGGCGAGTGTATATTGGACCAGCTCACTCTGGCTCAGGCTATTAAGTCTGTTGGCACAATTAAGGTCTTTAATTAATTAATTGTAATTTGTATGATAATGTTAATTAATATTTAATAACCTTTTTGTCTTTTGTGTTGGTGGGTACAGAGATTTTTGCCATCAGAATTTGGGCATGACGTGGACAGAGCCGATCCGGTCCAACCGGGTCTGACCATGTACTTGCAGAAGCGTAGGGTTAGGCGGTTCATTGAGGAATCGAACATACCCTACACCTATATTTGTTGCAACTCCATTGCTTCTTGGCCCTACTACGACAATACGCACCCTTCCGAGGTCCTACCGCCGTTGGATCGCTTTCAAATTTATGGTGACGGAACTGTTAAAGGTAACCTTAAATTGTATACATATATTGTATGTGTTTTATAAATTTAAATTAATTTTAAGTATAATAAATATTACTGCAAGAAAAAGTCATTTCCCACGTCCACGTCATTGCAAAGATGTAGACAATATTTTTCCAACATTATGTCATCAGAAGTTCTTAGAAAAAATGACTTGCCAAACCTATAAATGTTAGCTTCATTCTTTTCGACATAAGTGAAAATAAAAGTAGTTAAGACCTTAATTAGTTTTAATGTGAAAAAAATATGATTGGATGAAATAAGAGTATTGTTATATGTCTCAAATATTATATAAATTTTTTGCATCACACATTAATTATTTCAACCATGATTTGGTCAAATAATAATATGTCGTGCACAAAGTGTATTATAAAGTGAGCATTTCACGTCAAAACTGAATGCATAAGAATGTGGTGGTTTCATATATGTCAATAAGTTTGTTTATATAGTTTCATTTTAAATTATAAAATATAGATAAAAATTGTGATGCACCATTTATTTCAACATTATTTTTTTAAAAGCAATTATTTCAACATTATTATATATGTCTTATAAATCAGATGGTCTGCATTAAAAATGTCATCTAAGTCACCTGTCCGAATATGACTTGTTGAACCCAATTTTAAATAGTAAAATTATAAAATATTTAGCGACGTGGACTCTTACCTCATCATCTACGTCACATTTTATAATTCGGAGTTAGTTGGGACCAACTAATTGTTTGTCCACCCTCAGATCAACCACAATCGCATCAAAACAGCCACGTGTAATGCATCGTACCATGTAAATTTTTCACGAAAAAAAATAGAATCCATTTTTAGGAAAAGTTTCACTGATTAGGTCTCTAAAGTACACCCAAAAACCAATCTTCAAAATAAATAAATAAATTACCATTTTAGTTTTAAAACCCTAATTTAATGGGGTGGTTGTTGCAGCATATTTTGTGGCGGGTCCTGATATCGGAAAATTCACCATGAAAGCCGTCGACGACGGCCGGACGTTGAACAAGTCGCTCCATTTCCGACCAGCCTGCAACTTGTACAACATGAACGACCTCGCTTCTCTCTGGGAGAAGAAAATCAAGCGGACCCTCCCGAGACTCACCATCTCCGAGCACGACCTCCTCGCCGCCGCCGCCGAGAATCGCATCCCGGAGAGCATCGTCGCGTCTTTCACGCACGACATTTTTATCAAAGGTTGCCAGATCAATTTCGAAATCGACGGCGTCGATAATGTGGGTGTGGAGACTCTGTATCCGGAGGAGACCTACAAGACTCTTGACGAGTGTTTTGAGGACTTTGCGGCCAAAATTGGGAAGCCGCATCAGCCGCAAGCTGTGGCTGCGGCGGCGGGGAGAGAGAGCAATGGGATAATTGGCAACCGCGGAGGCGGCGCCGCCCAGGCTTTGCCGGAGGAGATGCGGGCCACTACTACGGCGATATGTGCTTGATTGATTGATCTATCTTCTTGGGACCTTATTCGGACATTTTTCTTTAATCTTTTGTGTTTCGATTCTAATAAAATATGTAGGTACAATGTGGATTGCGTTATAAAAATTGTACGAGGGATCTGGAACGATTAACATCGTAACGTTCATCAACACTTGTATTTGTATCATGTTTTATTTTCGTGAAATAAAATTATGTGATTACCAATGGTCGTAATAATATAACTACAACTAATTTTAGAATGACATTTAAAAATATATATGATAAAAAATCACCCGAACTTTTATGAGAACTTATACCTGTTTTAAAGGAACGTTGATAAAGAGTGTCCATCCAGATCCATTTCATCTGTCTCAGTGAGTCTCACTAATGATTGTTTGGTAAAACTTTTCTCTCTCTTACTACAAATATTTATATATATTGCTTAAAAATACATGGTTAATAATAATTACTATTCCATGTAGGATAAGGGCATCTCCAATGGAGATTAATGAAAGTATAATAGCATAAAAAATTGTGCATTACACTCTTATTATCTCTTGTGCGGGTGTTATGATTGTATATGACACTTGTCAATTTTATTATTCAATTTAATCAAAATGCTTGCAATATTATTAAAATAATAATATTTTATATTAAAAAAAATTAAATTTTGACTCTTAAAATATAACCATTGTGTGAGTGAGTATAATAGACGATGTGGCAAATGTATTACACCATTAAGGTGTAATTAATTGGAGATGCCCTAAGAAATATGGAGAAAGTATTTTCATGGTGAGAATGAGAATGATTGAAAAGACAAAATCATTTGTATTCCCATCATTTACTCCACAAGAGGTGTAATGCAAGCTAAAGATATGATGACTATGCATCAATATTCAATAGCAGGAAATAGTCAAACAAACAAACATTCATTTCTTTGAATTATATTATATACTCTGTTAGTATATTTACAAAATCTTTGACAATACATCACTTGGTCATGAAGTTGCCAAAAGAACAAAGTAAAACAACAATCCAACATATCTCAAGCTTGCTTCAACAAAAACACACAAGCAACAAGTATATAGGGTGTTGGATGAAATGTCTACTTCATATCTGTGGGTGGTATAACTTGTAGGAACTACACATCATATACAGGCAAGCGCTCTTCGATTGAGACTCGGCAGATGGGACATCTTTTACACTTCTCTGAGCAGGTGCTGCCATTCATATTCAATGCATAGTTTTAGAGATTGATCATTATTTAGCAACAAGAAGATCAGAGTGTATGAACATTTGTATTAACCTAAAAAGCAGATCATGAAATGAAGAAGAAAAGAAAAAACAATATTGTTGCAGCATGTATGTAATACCATTACAAAAGATGAAACCTATATTCATAATTGAAATCGTGTAGTACAATCTAATAATGAATATGTAGGGAACATGTCTTCCCCATCAGAACACAGGACATCGTGATCAGAGCTTTAAGTTCCTATATTTATTTGCTACCTCATATAAATAATTAATAGGTTCTATTTCACATTCCCGCATATTTTTACCAAACACACACAGAAAAAAGTTCCTCCATCCTAAAATAAGTGTCTTCTTTACCAAATTTCTTTGTCTCAATCTCAAATAAGGCAGTGTTTGGATTGAAAATTTGTTTCCTATTCCCACTGCCCTTCCATCCACTCTCATTTCCATTTCTCAAGTTTTATATATTGAAGTGTGGGAATGAGTATCACTCATATTCCAATTGTTGCCGTTTGGTTAACATAAGCAAATAATAAAAGGGGGTTGGAAAAAGAATTCGAACAAATTATTCACTTTCAAAAAATATATAAATAATTATTATAAAAATTGAGTTATTACTATTAGTTAAGATTGATGAACTTTGCTGAAAAACTAAAATAAAAAACAATATTTAGTATTGAAATATCTAGATTTGTTTATAAGTGCATTTTTTTGGCAAATGTTACAGGAATTGTAGACCTCTTGAATTTACACTAAATAACAAAATATCAGTCCAACACCATCATAGGAATCCCATTCCCAAACCAAAATTTCTAACTAAGTGTCTTCTACCCTTTTGGTAATGATCTATACATAACTAACATTACCCCTATGATATGCTAGAGAACCACTTGATATTGTTACCATTTAAAAGCACATGGGTGAATGGTGATAGTCATCCAAGCACTAATTGTATTGTCCTTAACTTTTGCTAAAAGTCAAACACACTTTTGAGAGAGTAGATTTGGGAAAATATACCAATTGAAAAATAAATTCAATTTAGATGGAAGCAGTACCTGCAAAGGGAGTGATGCCTGCATGGAAGGAGAACTGTATTAATATGTTCTTCAAAGCATACTCTACAAAGGATCTTTTCCTGAATTTTTTATCAAATAAACATGTGAGAACCAGAATAGATCCAAATCCAGAAACAGAGTGAAATTGACATGAAACTGTAAATACATGCAGTAGTGATACAATATAAGCAACTATTTGTACAACCTACTTTTTTATCTGATCTACGTCTTTAGAAGAAAAAATCAGGATCAAAGATCAGGAATAATACATTTTGAAGCCTTTCAAACTCCTGTTGGCTGTACTTTGTGATCTCAGTCTGCTCACTTAGCGCAGCTTGCAACTTCCTTATCTGAGATGTAATAATTGAACATGTATAGAAAAAAGCAACTGAGTGGTGGTATAAAATGATTTGAAATTTAGAAATTTCACAGGATCAAGCACTGTCTAAGTCAGGTGCTGGAAATATAGCAGAGTGCAATAAAATACACCACAACAAATGTTGAACAAAAAATAATAAGAGTGCTTGTACCTCATCAACAAGATTTGCTTTAGGCATCCTCTTGACAGTATCAGGTGAGAATGTGTTATACCTGAGTAACCATGATCAAAATTAGTATAATTTTCTTTTTCATTTATATACACCATATTACTTGTGCATAAACAAAATAAACATAATATAAATTGATATTTATAAGAGTCATCAATAAGAAGAATTAGACCACATACAATAACATATGCATATACAAACTACAAGGGCAAGCGCACTTAATCTATCACTAAGATTAATATTTTGAGAAAACTAATCATGATGACCACAATGAGAATATGCTGACAAATCGATATAGATATAAATGTAGCAGAAGCAATGCAGGTTCATTAGGTGAGTAGGATGAGGATGAGAAGTAAAGCAATAACATCACTTTTGTCTCCACTATTCGTACAAGAGATACAAAAAACTACATAACACCCATACCAAATAATCCTTCATACAAAAACTTTCCCTGATTCCACATTTGCCAAATAACAAATTATATATGTAATGACGCAGTTAGATGTCCTTTGGCTGTAGCCATTGGTATTGTTATTGTAGTTACTAGTTAAACATCTCACATTCTTTACTGGTCGCCAGACGCCTGTACATATATAATTATAGTTTATATTCTATAAAAAAAGTTGGGATGGAAACTGGTTTGTCTGCAAGCTGTACTTCATAACATGCATGCAAGACACTAACATCTCGTTTTATGTGCTCAATTCTTAATTATGTATTATGGAGATATATTAATCCAAAACCAGCCTATCTATTTTTCAAAAAGAAACAATTGAAGACAATTGATGATAACTCCATAAATTAAGAGGGTATACGTGATCACTATTATTACTACATATAAATTCAGATCCAATGTAAAAGCATAATATCAAGGTATACAGCACTTACCCAGAGACAGAGCCACTGTAAAGTCTAGCCTGTTCTTCCCGGCTTCCTTCATCAATTGACCACCAACCAATTAACCTGTTAAGAGAGGGATGAACCATAAACAATGATAACTGTTTAGATGATACCTGCAGCACTTTGCAGTTCGTAACATGTAACAGTTCAACAGGGATCCACAAAATTTTTAAGAAATAAATAAATATTTGTTACCTTGATCCATGGTGCAAGAAACCAAAACAATCATAAACTTTTGATGATACAGAATAGTATCTTTCAGAACTAGCTTCACCATGTAGTAGAAGAAGGACAATATTCTCTAGCAATCTATATGCAGCAAACAACACTCCAGCTCCTTGCAGCAAAAAAAGAGGGGTAAATAGAACAAGAGAAGAGATATGCCTAGCACTATGTGGTGTCCCCTGAAACAGAAAAAAGATACAAAATGAGAACAGCTTCCGAAGATATTCTCATCATATCAGCAAATAACAACCTACAATACCTCTAGACGCATAAATAGCATGATCTGGAAAATGATTAGTGGGATTTTCATAATATGTCCACCTATGTCCTGTAGGTTGCATATTCCTATATGATTTTGATCTTCCTCTGAAGAAACTACTAAGCCTCTATTCCAGTCAAGATATCTGATATTCATTGAGGATGAAGTGGATTCTGAAATTTGGTAATGCCTATGAATTGCTGGGTTATGCCACTTGGTGCAAACAAGAAAGGCAAAACACTCCGCTATACTGTACAAGGAAAATACAGAATTAGCTCTGCAGAAAAAGGTATAGAAGAATAAATGCTATTCATATGTGAAGGTAATGTACCCATAATTTATGAACAAGTCCCACCAACCTAGAGCAGCTACATCACCTGCATGTATTTGTAAGGAAAATTAGAGGCAAAACAATGCATTATAAACATAATATTGAATTTGCCAGGCATGGAATTGACTGGTTTCATACATGAATGAGGTGGCACAATCACTAATTACGCCCTTCAAAATAAATATTTAAACTAGGCACTCAAGATTCACAGATATAAATGCAAGACTACAAAAACTCTTGAAACTTAAATAATTGTATAGAGTCCATATTAAATGGACCAACGGGGACAGCAGCTACCCGGATGGAGCCTGAAAGAAAGCTCTAGCTTTTTATATTAAGTCATTCTTTGAATAGAATAAGCACTTTATCTGCTACCATCCCCACTTTCCTACATTTGGTGCTCAGGTAAAAAATAGCCTCAAATCACTCAACAGTTAACTACCAAATTTACCTGGTTTAAGCTTTTAAGATCTCTCAAGTTATAATCTTCAATGAGAGACAAAGTAATCTTCATTTTTCAGTAAAACTAATGCAGAGACAATGTGCAAGTAGATATGTGAAATAGTGGTGTTTTAACTTTTATCAGCCGAATGAGGTGGCATTGTTTCTAATCTCATTAACAATATCAAGCAAACAAGAATTCTGGTTATACAAGAATGATTACCAGAACAGGCTCACTTTCTCCAAAAAGGTTGCTGGAGATAATAATGGATTATTCTACACTTGAATATTACAAGTGCTGCTTATCACCATTCATTGTAACCAGTCAGAAAATTTAGCAGTCATAATTAATATAAATACAAACTTGTATGAAGTTGGGTATTCTTTCATAAGAGACTAGGTACAATTTAAGTTGAAAAGATGATTAGTTCTTAAATCTTTTGAAACAGTACCAGTTTGTAATTGCACCAAACCAAAAGTCTACTGGAAAAGAATAATCGTCTGAAGTAAGAACAAAGGTTGTTCACATAAATAAGTATTAATAGTACAAGTGATCACTGAAACTAGAATAGGGAATGTTGTTGGAATCATGCATTTGAGATAACACCACCAAATAGAGAAGTAAGTATTTACCACATAGTTTTAGGAGAGTGAACGTTGTCGCAGCAAAGAGGAAGACCATGGATATTGCGACCCAAAAGTGCTAGAAACCAAATATTGGAAATTTAATAATGAGATAAGATAATGGAACATCTGACATAAAAGTAACCAAAACAAACATATCACATAGATGAATAGAACATTACATATGTACCAGAGTAAGCTAATTTATATAATGCTACATCCAAATACCATGCAATGTTGAATCTTTTACTATATGTAATTGGTCTTAAAGGAACAAAGTACTATCTCTTTGTTGCCATACATCCTTATAATGCTTCTAATTCTCGGAAGAAAAAAAAGAAAAAAACTGAAACAAGATGAAAATGTTTATGGAAATGAAGAAGGGAAGAAATCTCTTCCCACATAATGGATATCGTAATATTAGCATGTCTGCACAGGCTACATGTGTATACAGACAAACAGAATATGCATGTCTACTACTGTTGGAATGTGTTAACCTTTTCATGAATTTGTTCGAAAGTCAAAAACAATTATTAATATTAACAGATGGCGTCGACAACAAGAAGTAGCTAGCTAAAAGAAGCAATGGTGGACTTACAGGAAGAGTCTCCCATATAGCTTCATCACTCATGCTTTCATCATCCCCGGGCATCAATGCCCTGCACATCCTATATAAGACAAAAATCGATCACTAAGACAACCATGCTTGTGGAAAAAATTAGAATTTACCAAGTAAAATAATGTAACCTTTTTAGTCATAATAAATTTTATAAACTTTGGAATACATGAAATAACAAGATTTGACAAAGAAACATCAATAAACTATTCTCATTTTTGTTTATTTACACAATGAATTTGCCTGAAGTCTATTTAAGATTCTCCTAGTGGTTAGCTTGACACTTGCAGGATATGCATGTTGGTCCATCAGGAAAGATACTGATAGGATTAAAATGAAAAGGAAAACAAAAATACCTGATGTTATCAATCAAGATTGCTATTTCAAATGCCAGCAAAGGTAGAAAGACAATCTTCAAGTTAACAACTGCAGCACATTCAATTTTCAAATAAATCAATTTGGTAAAATTTTAAATTTTGAAGATTTACCAGGACCATTACAGGTAATTTAAACAAGTAATCAGATTCTCTGCATATATTCTGAACATGCAATATATCAATAAAAAGTAACTAACGTGCACATAGGAGTTAAGCATAGTAAGTACACTAGAGAGACAAATAATCTTTGGAAAAAAGTAGAAAAAGGTTAAATTTTGGCCCTAGCAAATCTAATGATAGATAAGGGTTTTCCAGTGTACCATATCTGTTCTCAAGATGTATACAGAGTAGCAGCTCAAAAGCAACAAGCAATGGCGTTGCCATCAAAGCGTGAAGTGGAGCCCACTGTCAAGAGAAATAATGGTTCACTTGTCACAAAAGTAGATAAAGGAGCTAGATTTGTACATTCAAAACTAACGAATACAATACATTAACATGCAAAAAAAAATCATGTATAAACTAAATCAGTGATAATAAGACATACATGTCGATCATGAGGCATTGATGGCGCAGGCAAGGAGAACCTGCTGCGTGCCACTACCGCATGAAATAGCCAGAGAGGAGCAAACACGACCCTGCAGAATAATGCAAAAGTAAACAATAGTTAATAGATACGAAAATTAGTCTCTTGTGATTGCCACATGCATTTAATTCTTAAATGCACTCATCAATCCTCATAATGATATAATAAGTGATATTTCATTTATGAGCTCACAGCTATTCGGTATATGCTGACATTATGTTTACCATATATTATATTCTAAACAAAACCGGAAACCCAATGTTTTCGAACTGAGCTTTACTAGTATGAAACTTACGACTCTCCTTCAGTTCTTTGCCTAACTCCCAGACACAAATAGCAGATTCGTTCCAAAAAATGCACAATATACTACATTTTCCGAATTCCGAAATTTACATCATATATGACAATGCAATCATAAGTTTCACATTATCTTGCACAATGTGTTTGTAAAAAAATTTGGCTGAATAATGGTCAGATTGTAGCAATGAAGGATACGCCATGATGAAATTCCTCACTATGCCACCCTATGAGCATTAGTCATCTCTCTCCCTCAAACTGAACTTTCGGCTCAAAATTAGTATCAATTAAGTACAAGCATCAATTTACAGATTTACCATCTCCCAATAAATTCAGTCCTCTACTCCCTCCCATCAACTTAATCAATTCATAAGTAAGGCCTTTGAAGCTCAAATTACACCCATTGACATAAAAGCAGAAATTCACAGCCAACTAACACAAAACAGACAAATAAATGTATCTAAAAAAACAACAACCAATTCATCTGGACATTTCATCAAAGCTACGCAGTCAAGGAAAGAA
Organism: Pelargonium fulgidum; assembly: GCA_036897545.1. Classification (NCBI taxonomy): domain Eukaryota; kingdom Viridiplantae; phylum Streptophyta; class Magnoliopsida; order Geraniales; family Geraniaceae; genus Pelargonium; species Pelargonium fulgidum. The sequence continues at coordinate 10,222 of JAYMTE010002231.1, forward strand.
CCTTAAAAAAAATTCAATCATAACTGAAAAATCATCTCAAAAAACTGCAATTTCCAAGCATTTCACTCCCCAGAACCCAAACCCTCGACCCAAAAAAATAACAAAAATTTCAAAAATGGTTTCTCGCCTTCCCCAAAACAAAAACAAAAACATGCAATGCCCCATAATATTCCGCCTAAAATACCCATATTCACGTCAATTCACATCCAATTTCGCGTCAACCAAACAGAAAATCAGAGAAAACAGAGAACGAAAAAAAAACATACCACCAGTTACAAAGTACGAGTTTTTGTAGCTTGAAAGCGAGCAAAAGCGTGAAGGAGAAGAGCAAGCCATGCGCCACCAGAGCCTGCAACGACTTGGCCACTCTCCTCCAGCTAATCAGTCTCCTCTGCACCAACATCCCCACCGGAAACAACCACCAATAATCGCCGAGAAACGCCCACCGCCACCACCACAGCTCCTCCTCCGAGATTGCGTGTATCGAAGAAGACGGAGGTTTCAACCTTCAAAGAGGAGAGAGACGCATTTTCGAGGCGTAACCAAAACCTTTACTTCTTGTTGCTGTTACACAGACGCGCCTGTCTTTATGACTTCGCTTTCACGCTAAAGCTGCACTTTGTTTATTGCAAGGGAATATTTTTCTGACCTATCGACCCTTGCCGTCCCGAACAATGGCACCCAAAAACCCTCCTGTTCGTCTACATAACTTTAGGGTATTTTCGTCATTTAATCATCACGTACAGGCCCATTGACAGTGTCCACTTGGATAATATTTAGAAAAAACCAATATTTTTATTTTTCAAAGTCTAAATGAAATAAAATATTTCATATTTTGGTTACGTATTACTGTATTTTTGTTACTTTTGTAAGAAATCAAAATATTAAATGTAATTTGGTTTAAAAAATATTAAATGTAATTATATAAGTGGTACACGTGGTCGCAATAATAAAGAGGAAGTGATTAGATGATCCAAGATGTTGATGTGAATGATGAGATCGAGATCGTGATCGTGATCGTTGATCCATTTCTTAGCTATGGAAGTGGGACCACACATTAATATCCAAATCCAATCCATTAAATATCAATATTGATGATATCTATCTATCCTTTCACGTATTTATTTGCTCACGAGAAGAGCAAAGTACATTGATTTTTATTGTTTTTTGTAAATAAATTTTAATCCATGAACCACATAGGATAGGATTGTGGTGTTTTTTTTTATTACATCATATTTTATTTGTATTATATTAAATTTATATATTGGATAGGAAAAATTACAGTTTACTACTATGTAGTTAACACCTTTTACAGTTTACTACTCTCACGAATTTTTTGTAACTTTTTACTACCCTG
>JAYMTE010002232.1:0-11577 GCA_036897545.1 Pelargonium fulgidum
GCTATCAGCACCAATATACACACATACGGAGAGAGATACAGAAACACAGGTATAGCCCGTACTCGTGAGATATGGATTCTGATGACGAAAGTCCGAGACTCGTTTGAAGAACTGCGACGCGGACTCTGCTCTAGGGTTTCTGGAAGAAGAAGACGAGGGTTGAGAGCTTAGTGTCTTATATATATCTAGGGTTCGGGTTTTTAGGATGGAGCCATTCTTAATTTTTTTATTTCCAATTATATCCTTATTGGGCTCGAGGAAAAGTTCGCTCACAGCCCAAACCAGTTATGGGCCTGCTTTAAGCTATTATTGAAAATACTAGTAAATATAAGGGTATTTGTGTCGTTGTGCTACTCCAGAAGAAATAAATATAGGAGGCACAAAAGCGCGGGAAAATCTTCCTCACCCCGCTATTACCATTCATCAGATCAGTAAGGGTTCTAAAAAAAACCCCTTCTCTCTCCTCCTCCCCCAAATCATCTTCTCTTCCACAGTAACCTGAGATTTCGAATAATGTTTCAAAATAACCAGAGAAATAACGGAGATGGCCGAAGACGAGACGGCGGAGAGTGGCGCAGCTCCAAGAAGCAGAGGCTGTTTCGGTCCGCTGAAGAAGAGCTGGAGTCCAAGCTAGGTTTCGATGTCTTTTCCGAAGGAGACAAACGGCTCGGATGGTTACTCACTTTCTCACCTGTAAGTAAATTTTGTTTTTTTCTTTAATCAAATTTAGCAGTACATTTCACTTGCTTATTCACATGTGAATGTCCGCTACCAGTTCTTTTGATTATTTGTTGAGTTACCGATTTAAAGTAGGAAAACTGAAAAAAAGTAACGAACGTTATGAGTTCTGCTGTTTTTTTTTTTTCTAATGACAACTGAATTGTTTTAATGCTAAATTAGAAGTCATACTTCTGAACTAATTTTTATGAATTTGATATCACGCCCAGCATACAGCAAGAAATGAATTACTTGCATAGCAACTTGGTAGTATAGCTGGCATTTATTTTTGTCTGAGGTTTATTATTTAAAGAAAAGTTATAATTATTTATTTAGGTAGAGTGGTAGACACCAATAGCAAGTGTCTGCAGCATATGTTTATTCCTTGGAAATCATTATTTCTCAAAGATAGTTGGACATATGGTTGCATTATTTAGTTACGAAGGAGTTAAGTACCTCCAGTGTTTGTGTTATACTATCATTTTGCGTAGCTGATGTCATTAGCTTATATGAAGAAAAAAAAATGAGGTTGGGCAACGTAGGATATGAAATTCACTTTTGTAGATATGGTTCTCCTATCAATCAAACACAAGATAAACTTTTTAGTTGAATTCTGAAATAAATATCACCTAGAATTAATTGATGGTTTGCTGTTATTTGCAGTCATCTTGTGAAGATCAAGACACCCGCAAAGTGTATAGTTGTATTGACCTTTATTTTGTTTCTCAGGTAAACTTTTCTTACAAATTTTGTTTTTAGTAGTTATTATTTTGTTATTTATATTTAGTTAAATAGTTTGGCAAAATAGTTGACCATATATTCATTTGATTGCAGGATGGTAGTACTTTCAAGTCAAAATACAAGTTTCGTCCATACTTCTATGCAGCCACCAAAGTATACACGATCTTCATGTTAGCCTCAGTCACTAGTCCCTCTCTACTATGATAATAATAACAATTGTGATGGTATACATGTAGGGTAAAATGGAAATGGACGTGGAAGCATATTTGCGACGGCGCTATCAAAATCAAATTGCTAATATTGAAATCATGGAGAAGGAGGACCTTGATCTAGTAAGTACCATATCATCTACATCACCACCTTTACATTTTCAGTTTTTTTTTTTTTTTACTTCTTACTTAATTACTTTTCTTCTTCATCTAGTACTTCTCAAACCTCAACACTTGTCCTCTCTTACATTCAAACTTCAAACTTAACTAGGGGATCTTGATTGATGTCAAACTCATTGTATAATATTCTGAATGACTGAAAATTTATCTCCAAATATTCGGAAAGTCAAGGTCCTTACATATGGACATTGTTATTTATCTACTTGAGGCTTGTACTTAACTTGCTTGTCCATGCACAGCCTGCCTTCCATGTAGAGGGTATTTAGAGGCTTCTGTGCGCTAGTTGTTATTTTGAGTTCTTGCATGGTGATTAGCAGCCAAATGCTTATACTTACCGCAAGCAAGTACATAAGATTCCTTACCCAAAACCTTTTGCTTGATATTAGTTCATTGGGTAAGCAGTGGAATGAGGAAGCCCATCCTTGGCAATAACCTTAATGCACATTAGGTGGCCGGTCCTGGTTGAACTAAATTGTTGTCAAAGTGTTCCAGATAGTTTTGGAGCCCTTCTTTGCTCTAATTAAAAGCTAGTTCTTGCAACCCTGGTGCTTACAGGGAACGAGTACTATATATTTTTTTTGTTAGCTTTCCTTGTAGGCTCCAAACTTAAATAATTATGTTAGCCGGGAAAAGCTTAAATTTGCCCCAGTGTTCATTGCTTTTCTCTGCAGCAATTTAAGTGTTACTTGTGTTGTTTGAACTTCTGTTAAATGGACATTATTCATTATACAGTAACAATGTTTCTCAAAGTTTTGATAATGTCTGCTGGATTGCTTTGACATGTTATTTATCCATTATATCCTTTGTTAACATCAATATCTATGTTGTATAACTATGCAATCTATTATGCCTTAACAAATGTGTTCTGAATGTTTGTAAACAGAAAAACCACTTGTCTGGCTTACACAAGTCATATTTGAAAATATCTTTTGATTCCGTTCAACAATTAATGGATGTGAAGAGGGATATGTTGCATGTTGTTGAGAGGAACCAGGCAAAGTTGGATGCAACAGAAGCTTATGAGTCTATCTTAAATGGAAAAAGGTAAAGACATTTAGTCCAGATTCAATTTTACCTGCATAAGATGGCCAGGTTATTTTACCCGAGTTTTTCATATAGGCTGCTGTTTAGAAAATGCATCACCTATCTATGTTGTAACAGTTCTTGGTTTGACGTAGCTCTAGTCATTTGCATCTTATCTAAAGCAATATCCCTCTGCCTGAGTTTTGATCTTATTTTTTGCTTTACTCTCAGGGAACAGAGACCTCTAGATTTTCTAGATTGTATTATTGATCTCCGCGAGTATGATGTTCCCTATCATGTCCGCTTTGCCATTGACAATGGTGATTTCTTATTTCATCTTGTTTTTTAAGAGACTTACTTTTCTGAAGTTCAGATGGATTTATCTATTGCCTCATGACGTTGTGGTTCCCATGTGAATCAGACATAAGATGTGGGCAGTGGTATGATGTAAGTGTATCCAGCATGGGAGTTACACTTGAGAGAAGAACTGATCTTCTCCAACGTGCTGAAGTTCGTGTTTGTGCATTTGATATTGAGACTACAAAGCTCCCTTTGAAATTCCCAGATGCTGAATACGATTTAATAATGATGATTTCATATATGGTTGATGGACAAGGGTACCTTATCATAAACAGAGAGGTAATATATGACAGAGTTCATGTTTTCTCTTTTAGTTATTTACTTCTTTGGAAGTCCTGTGGTTCTACTTATTGGTCTATTATACATGTTTTCATGTACTAAGTTTTCCTTGACATTTTATTAGTTGAGTTGCTCCAGTTTAAGTGTTGTAGCTGTATGTGTTTTGGGAATTTCATGAACATTTTTCATTCTTATCGAATGAGCAAAGATGATTTTAGGATTCCAAGAGCAAGCATGTTTTAGGATTAGGATGTAGGCATAAAAGAATGATTTTTTTGGTTAAAGTAGGTGCAATTTTTTGCACTACACACTTTCTGACGTTGTGGTATCTAACAAACTCCATTGTTCATGATCTACAGTTGTTAGAATGACACTATCTTTCTTATGGTTTGCCAGACAAAGCCTTTACTCTCTCTCCCTTTTTTTTTTTTTTTTTTTTTTTTTTTTTTTTTTTTTGCATCTATATACCACTCATTTTTGCAATTAGCTTCAGGAATGTGTTAGTTTTTGCTAACACAGTTGTCCCACACAAATTGGGTACAATGTTTGAGGCTGTTTCATGTACAAGTTAATAGCTTAAATTTTTGGGTTGGAAATTTAACATGGTATTAAGATAGGGGTCTAGTTTTGTGCCTTTGCCAATTTCTTTGTCTATTCCGTTTATTCAAGGTTCCTGTACAAACTCCATTGTGTTGTCTAGGCTGCACATGAGGGTCAATGTTCAAAGTAGATTGTATGTGGTGTTTGAGATTGCTTCATATTCCAGTTGGGCTGCTCGACCTAATAAATTTAGCTTTTGGGATGGTAACATGACAATATAGAAACTAAGTGTGCTTCTTCTTGTTAGACATTCCTTTCTTCAATAATGGTGATAGTCTTGCATGCATTTGTGAACTTATTCTATTGACACACAATAATCAACCTTTTTTTTGTTGCATTTATCTTCAGTGTGTTGGGGAAGATATAGAGAATTTAGAGTACACTCCAAAACCGGAATTTGAAGGAAATTTCCAAGTGACGAATGTGAAAAATGAGGTAGTGGTGTTTTTATGAACTTAGTAGCATAAATTACTTTTTAAATACTTACATGAATTTTCTTGCAGGTAGAGCTTCTACGGGCATGGTTTGATCACATGCGAGAAGTGAAGCCTGGTATATATGTCACATATAATGGTGATTTTTTTGATTGGCCATTCCTGGAAAGCAGAGCTGCCCATCATGGGCTTAAAATGAGCGATGTATGTAGTTTTATTTTTTGCCATGATGATCTAGCAAGTAGTTAAACATGATCAACTTGAATATTGTAATAGTTTTGATATTCAGTTTGCCATCCTATTGCTAATCTGGAGTTGGTTAATGGTTTGTGACACCAACCTTCAAAGTTTATACGACTCAGAAAACTGTCAACTTGATTGTGTAGATGTTTTTTTCCTCCATAAAATGTTATCCGAAAATAATGATCAGGGCTATTCTACTTGGTTGAAACTTTCTGTACACAGCATATGACTCATTTAAGTACAATGGGTTGCTTGAATCAGGCTTTAAAGCTTGAATATGTGCAGAGTTTTAGATTTTGAAACGCTAATGTAATTTTTTATTTACTTAAAAATATTATTCTTCAAACAGAGTTTTATCTCATATCTGCACATTCTCGGAGATTCTCATTCTCATTCTTAATTATCTTTCTTTTCATAGCACAAAATCTTTAAAATAGTGTGCTTTATGATGATGATACCAATGTTTTCCTTATTAATTGTGAGCTTGCAGGAGGTAGGATTTCAATGTGACAAGAATCAGGGAGAATGTCGTGCTAAATTTGCTTGCCATCTGGATTGCTTTGCTTGGGTCAAACGTGATAGTTATCTTCCTCAGGGGAGTCAAGGCCTAAAGGTGCAAACCTCCAATTTGGGTTTATTATTTGTTTATTCATTTTGTCTGTCTGAGTGACATGCATTGGGTTTAGAGAATTTGATATCAAGTTAGATGTAAAAGTTAAACGAAGAATATAAAACAGGATTGCTTCGATAATAACCAAGTACAAGATTAGGGCCCACCGGCCTAGAACAAAGAAGATTTAATATGGATATGGATATGCCAATACTTTTCAAGTTCTCCTATATTTACCAATAAGATTTATGAGTCAATGCTTCCTTTGCTTGCACTGACCAAGATTACATTCTTCATTGCTTATTTATAATGTTGGGTAATTAGCATGGTGATTTTAGCATATAGGAGATATTCAGTTTTAATCTTAGATGATTCATGTTCTTGAGATAAGCAAGGGACTGATAACCTTTAGAAAGAGATCTTTGTTCTAGATGTAGTATGAACTGTGGAACAACTTTTATTTGTTGTTTCGATTAGTTCATGATCGAAAAAAAAATTTCTCAAAAGAAAATGACATAGATAATGGTGCTGAATGGACTCTTACTTGTACAGATGAAAAGTATTTCAAAAAATATAAGCTTGGATTCATTCAAATAAAAATTGCACTACGATATTGTCTTTGATTTACTTACACAAGCTATCCATGGACATGATAGCTGATGCATTTACCTTTTCTTCATCATATGTCAGGCAGTTACGAAGGCAAAGTTAGGTTATGATCCATTGGAGGTGAATCCTGAGGATATGGTTCGCTTTGCAAAGGAAAAACCTCAGGTAAGAGTGACCAGACACTGTGTACCAAATGTCTATATGATATATTTTTTACATAGTGCATTAAAATATGGAAAAAGAAGTTGAAAAAATAGAATTGCGCACAATAACTGCAAATCTATAAGAGGTATGCAACATCAGTTTGGCAAAGATCAAATTGTGTAGATTATCCTTATCATGGCTGCTGTTTACTTGCAAGTTACCATAACATGTCTAATATTTGTGCTGTTCTTTTCTTCTTCCTTGGGGTGTTTTATTACAGACGATGGCCTCCTATTCTGTTTCTGATGCCGTTTCAACATATTACTTGTATATTACATATGTTCATCCCTTCATATTCTCCCTTGCAACAATTATTCCTATGTCACCAGATGAGGTTTTGCGCAAAGGTAGTGGGACCCTTTGTGAAATGCTTCTTATGGTTGAGGTGGGTTTTTCTTTTTTGCAAACCTATATCTAAATGTTAGACTTAGTGTTGGATTCTGTACCATATATAGGCTACCTGTGACTTTGCATATGTTACAGGCATACAAGGCAAATGTTATCTGCCCCAACAAACACCAATCTGATCCAGAAAAGTTCTACAAGGGTCACCTTCTTGAAAGTGAAACATATATAGGTGGCCATGTGGAGTGTCTTGAAAGTGGTGTTTTTAGATCTGATCTTCCTACTAACTTTAAGCTTGACCCATCTGCCTACAATGTAAGTTGTTTCATTTGTTTCGTGTTTCAATATTTTTAGTGAAACGACCATTATAATGTGATCTAGGTTGTAAAAAAATCAGTTGCACTGATATTTCTAAATTGTCAGCACTATAGTTTGGCTGAAATTGTTCTTTAAGTAGTATTTTGGCACTTGGATATCTAGCAAACTAATTCTGTGTAGTATAACTTGGTTCTTAGTTAGTGTATCATAGATGCTGAAAATGGTTATTTAAGGGTATCCTTTCTACCGTTACACATTTCTCTATCATTGACCATAGCCATTCAACTTAGAGCTGGATTGATCAATTGTTGCACATATCATTTCATGATTCATAGTACACAATGCAAACAAAAGATTGACGATACATAGATGCACTTTATTTTCTAAAAATCTGGTATATTTAGCAGATATACTTAAAATACCGTGGTTTGTAGACTAGAAGGTCAACATCTGCAGACTTAGTATTTTCCTTTTTAATGTTGCTTTTTGTTACATATGGGCTGTTCGACTGATCAGAGTGCCAAATACTTGATCTTTAAAGAAATGACTTCTAGCTTGGAATCTAGCCGGACTAGATGAGAATATTCACCCCTGGACTGAATGGCAAGATCAATCTGTTATCCATTGGGACACATACTACCTGAGTGCACATAATTTCTTAATCTAAGCTGCGTAGTGCATTATATCCATGTTTTACGTACTGGCAAATTAATCTGGCTTCATATAATGGAAGGTGTTAGAGAATAATTCTGATAATGAATTGTAATTGATTTGGATCATCAATTACATTAAAGACCATGATATCCTCAACTGTACCTCTTAAGCTGTTCTCTTTTCTTTACTTCAAAAGGAGGAATATTAATTAGTTGGCTTTCTGTTACATGTCTTATTGATCTTTAATTGTAGACTGTTCATTAATGTTCCACTTTAATTACTGGAACTGAGTGGCATTGTATAATCTTCATTGCAGCAACTTATTAACAATCTAGATCGAGATCTGCAATATGCCATAAGAGTCGAGGGTAAGATGGATTTGGAATCTGTCTCCAATTATGATGATGTGAAGAATGCTATCTTGGAGAAGGTGACTGAATATTCTGATGTCATTAAGATTTATGTATTTTAACTAATGCCTGAATCCCTCAAATGAATCTTCCAGTTGTTTAATGCTTCATGTTATTATTTCATATGTGTTTTACATGCCGTTCATGCTTGTAATGTGAATGACAAGATGAAGTAAGACTTAGTTGGATCCTTTTCTCATGTCGTAATATATAAAACGATCTTATTTATATGATGAATTTCTCCCTAAAATGGTTGTTTGATATAACACATAACAAAACGCATAAAAAAATTGTATGCTTTGGAATATTTTGTTTATGTAACCCTTTTACTATAAAAAAATTCCTGTTAGATTGTCACACGTACAGTCTAATAAGCATACAGAATAGCAAGGATTCTTCTAACTATTCTTATTCCATTTACTTCAGCTTCTTATCTTACGAGACAAACCTGTGCGTGAAGAAAGCCCCCTCATCTATCATCTTGATGTGGCTGCAATGTATCCAAACATTATTCTGACAAACAGGCTTCAGGTAAATTTATCAATAGCTAGGCCTTTATCACGTATGATGATAAAGTTCTTACTGATTAGTCATATACTTTGGTGTATTGTTGCAGTATGCTTATAAATTATGCTGCAAAATATATGAAGTAGGGGTTTTGCTTCAAGCAAAATATAAGCTATAAACAGTGCAGCATAACTTTATCCTTAATTCAATGTCAAGATGTAACCTTAACTTTGTGTCTAACAAAACAATAGTTCATTATCCGGCTTGCTAGGCTAGTATTTGAATGAGTATAATATTTTGTTTACACGGGCTGTTTGGCTTATTTTCAAAAGCAAAGAGTTCAAGCTAGGCATATGTAAAGTTTTAGAACTTGATATTTTTTTCAAAGTGATTAAATTATTTTGGCTATTGGCAGCTTTGGATTCCTTTTGTTATATCTACTTTCTAAATAATATATTTGGAATTACTCGGTAGTGATTAGTGACACCTGTTCTTGTTTGATTCCAGCCACCATCTATAGTCACAGATGAGATATGCACTGCATGCGATTTCAACCGTCCTGGCAGAACTTGTCTTCGGAAGCTTGAATGGGTTTGGCGTGGGGAGATATTCATGGCAAAGAAAAGGTTATTTTTCCTAGTTTTTTTTTTTTGTATATCAGTGAAAGAGTGATTTCTAACTGTATGTCTGTCACTTTGGTTGAGTTCAGTGACTATTATCATTTGAAGAAGCAAATTGAATCTGAGTTTGTTGATGGAGTTGATGGTCATCTGTCAAAATCTTTTCTGGACCTGCCTAAGGCGGATCAACAATTAAAGCTAAAGGAGCGATTGAAAAAATACTGTCAGAAGGTTTGTTCATCTTTCTCTCTGAAGAAAATGTTTGCTAAGGTAATGACCAATGTACTAACTTTTGGTGTCTATCATAGGCATATAAAAGGCAACTTGATAAACCAGTCACTGAACTTAGAGAAGCAGGGATCTGCATGCGGGAGAATCCATTCTATGTTGACACTGTTCGCAGGTGGGCAGTTTATAATTTATCACACCTTTGGTTCTGTAATGTTAAATTTGATAATGGGCTACACAATGTTTTTGAGTTTCCACTCTAAAAGGTCAACCTTATTAATAGAGCTTAACTTCCATCATTATATGTAGCTCTTTTCTCTCATATTTTTTCAATATGGGATCATTTTACCCACTTCAACACTCCCCTCACGTGCGCAACAAAAAATGGGCTCAGACCTGCATCCAAACCAACTCTAATATTATGTTAAATTTTGATAATGGGTTACACACAATGGTTTGAGCTTCCACTACTAAGAGTCTAATCTTATTAGTATGATTTGACTTTCACCATTATATGTAGCTCTTTTCTCTCTATTTTTTCCAACAGGGGAGGCAACATAAACAAGCTCAGGCCTGCATCCAAACCAACTCTAATACCATGTTAAATTTGATAATGGGTTACACACAATGGTTTGAGCTACTACTACTAAGAGGCCAACCTTGTTAGTATGGTTTGACTTTTACCATTATATGTAGATCTTTCTCTCTATCTTTTCCAATGTGGGACTCATTTCACCCATTTCAACATGTATCCTATTTGCTTAAGTCAACAATCATTTATTCATGTAAGCAGTTACCTTCTTGTTAGGAAGTATGTCAGTATATACTGTTAATTACCATGGAAAGTTATTGGCTGGATGGCGTTTAACATATATGAGGTTCCTTTTTTTCTGCTTACAGACTAATTTTTTGTACTGATTATATTCTTTTGATCTTGTCAAGCTTTCGTGATAGAAGGTATGAATACAAGGGACTAAACAAGGTTTGGAAGGGGAAATTGGTAGAAGCTAAGGCTAGTGGCAATTCTATTAAGATCCAGGAAGCACAGGTACAAGTTGCTCTCTAGTTTATCCACTGTTTTGTATAATTGGCAGTTTATTATTATTATTAAAGAAGTAATTGGTTATATGATTTCATATCTTAATGAGGCGTGCAGGACATGGTAGTGCTCTTTGACTCCTTACAACTTGCTCACAAGTGTATTCTTAATTCATTCTATGGATACGTCATGCGCAAGTGAGTTTGGTGACTTCAATTTGGTTCTAGATAACCATTAATAGTTTTTTATAAGCCGCATGGATTTTTATTTTTCCATTGTTTTTTATGACACTTTAACATATTTTAATTCCAGGGGTGCAAGATGGTATTCCATGGAAATGGCTGGAGTAGTTACATACACTGGTGCAAAGATCATTCAGAATGCTCGCCTGCTGGTTGAAAAGATTGGAAAACCACTCGAATTAGACACAGATGGTATATGGTGTGTGCTACCAGCATCATTTCCGGAGAACTTTACTTTCAAAACAAAGTATGTTTTGCTCTTCATGATTTATGCTATAAATGTGTCGCTGGATCATTGCTCGGTTGTTTAGTTTATTCTTGTTGTTAAAGTATCCCTCATTGAAAGAATGTGAAGTTTGAGACCACTTGATAAACTAGTTGGCCTTCCTCCTAATAGCATATGCTTTTGGGCTTAACACTTCCAATATAATCTAGGTGTTTTGAACCCCGCATATCCTATTTATTTGAATATTAGTTCCTTCGTGAATGGAAACGTTCATGAATTGTTTGTGCTTCTTGGGAATCCTCGGCCATAGTGTGAAAAGCTTTCTCAGATTTCTTCTGAAGTTCTGCTAGTTTTCCCTGAAGCTTCCAATATGTATCTAGTGTATGCCATAATTTTTTGCAATGATCACACCAAGGTTTCTTTCGTTTCCTTTGATCTCCCTCTGTCACCTTACTTTGCTTGGCAAAGTTTAGTTTTAAAACTCTTTTTATTTTTATTTTTTTTATTTGAAGCAACTTTAGTTTTAAAACTCTTAATCCAATTTTTTTAGAAGAGTTCTCAAGATCTCATTATCTCTCTCTGATTCAATCCCATACCGCCTCTGCTGTTGGCAAAAAAAGATGAGGTTTTGCAATCATTGGTTCCATTACATTGAGTAGCTATCCAACCACCAAGGAAATTTCTGATCTCCCTACGGCCTACGTGGAAAGATGGATCTGTCTCTTCAGAATTTGTTACTTCTGCTATCAATTGTCTGAGCTTCTCAACCATTGATTGGA
>JAYMTE010002233.1:0-11573 GCA_036897545.1 Pelargonium fulgidum
TTTACCGCCCAGTTAGACTAGAAATGAGAGATTCCTACAAGATAAAAAAGGGAATAGGAAAATCCGGTCTAAGGAAAGCTCAAAGTTTCCATAGTTAGACATTTAAAGTGTAGGGTAAACCAGGGTATTATAACAGGAAAACCTTTCTAAAAAGCGCATTAGATTCCTCATAAGGTCCCTTTTTTGATTTGAATAAATTATAATTTAATATTACCCCGTCTCAATTTTTTGAGGATAAGCAGGTAATTAGAAGGAAATTGAGCATATTTGTACTTTTATGCCCTGCTTGAGGATTAAGTACTTTTGACTTTTCTCCTAAAAAGAGTGGAGTTAGGTCAATTTCTGGTTCGGGGCTATTATAGAAATATTTATAAGTTTCTATTTTACCTGTATACCCCATATGGAATTTTGAACTTGGACACTCATCATTATAGTCTTGATTTTTTAAAACAAGCTTTAGACAACAAACCATAAGTCATATATGAGAATGGGATAAAGGGTTGAGGTATCATCAGCATTTAAGAGGTAAATGTATAGTTGGAATTGGAAAAATGACTTTATAAAACCGTGTGAAGCTTTCAAAAGGACTTAGTTTAGAGATTCCTAAATGTAGCTGTTTTAAAAAGTTTCCTACTTTCCGAATCAAGGACTACTGCTAAGAAAAGTGCTTTTATATACTATTTAAATCCCTGTTTACGAAAAGTTTATCTTTCTATTGGCTTTTCAAAAAAACCTGGAGAAGCTTCATATTATAGCTATAAGTAGATCCTTTAACTATGACTTAATAAAGAATGAAGACAAGCCTTCTTTAGGAATTTTAGGAGCTTTTTGTATTTAGTAGATACAAGATCCGTAAGTTTGAAACGCAAAAGCAAGGAGTCCCGTCAAACAAGAATGAGGAATTTTTATATTACTTATGGAATCCCATTAAAGGCTCAGGAGTTCTTTTAGCTTCTCCTACTCTGTGTTTTTACTGGAGTAACCCTCCTTATCATATCTATGTCTTTAGTTTATATTAGTTTATATAGGTACAATACCCTACAAGCCCCTACTAAAATAAAAGGAAGAGCTTCTTTTATTCCTGATATTGATATTAGGAATCTAAAAAACTAAACCTCTTTCGGCAAGGCTCTATAAAATAACTCGAATCTAAGACTTTCATGCAATTACAAATAATTAAGAACTTTTCTTTCCACTGTATATAAGAGTCAACCCTTTTGAACCTAGATTTCACCCAACCTTATCTGGAACCTACTAAAGTCCTGTAGGAAGTAACGTAAGTCTTAGCAAGTATCATACACTCGATTCTTTAATTAAGTCGGGCTCATTGCCCCAAGCAAAGTCTCTTTATTACTATTCTAAATTTCAATATTCATTTTTTGTTATCTTGTTAACGCGTATTTTTTTTACTAAACTAAGCCCTAACTTGTTTTGCTAATATAATTCTGATTCTTATATCTTCTATTTTTACTTCTAGATTTTAGCTCATAGAGAGAGAGAGGGCTCGGCAGTAATTCTCTTTTTATATAATAGGCAGCGCAAAGCGGAACCACTAGCGTCCAACCCGCGACATCTATATAAATTTCATTGCGTTTTACATTCCAAATTCTAACACGAGGCCTCATATATTCACAAAGGGTAGCCTAGCCTTTCTTATAGCTAACTTAAAGCAGATGACTATTATATATGTAACTAGATAAGCCAGCCGGCTATAGGCTCCTCTTTTAACAAATTTACCAGCTTAGAGATACACTTTCAAAGAACAAAGCGCTCCAAGGGACCCCTGCTGCTTAAACAAATAAACCATAACTTTATTCCTTAGTTGTCTTTCTTTATACTTTATTTAATAAGTGAAAAACTAACGGGGTGCTATAAGAATTTTGTGCGCATATATTATACTTAACCTGGATCCGGTTTATTGGCGCCCAAGTATATGTAATTGAAATTTTAACTTGTAAGAACAAACATACTTAAGCTTTGATGCTTAATATTTGCTGGATAGACCATTAACTATAGAGACCTTGCCCAAGAATTGCCTGGAAGACTCTTCAATTGTACTTTAGAAGCTACTGAGATTTTCGCTTACACTGGGTGTTTATGAAATTCATAAATACGATTCCTAACCTTATTAGTCTAAAACCTTTTATAGCTAAGGTACTAAATAGGTACTAACGTTTAATCTCTTTTTTTCTTGGAAGCATTTAATTCTAAAATACTTAATATTCAAAAATATAAAAGAGATATAGCAAATTTTGAATAAAACCGTGGAAGGTTCAAGGGGAGCCCCCTACTTTAAATTGCAGTCCTTTATGAGTTCTTTAATTTTAGTCAGATAAAACTGGTATTTATAAAGGTAAATCCTGAATAGAATTCTATTATCGATATAATTATTTCATTTGCTCCAATCTTACAGTTTATCCATAGTAACCTTTCGACTTGAACCAGCGACATGTCCGAGCAAGAGAGCTATGATCTAACCACAAGAAACAAGAAGAGAATCCCCGATCTAAGAGCTCATTGAAAACTATAACTATACTCGAGTATGGCTAGGAATGAGGAACATAACGATGTAACTAAAATTTCGACATTAAAACTTTTACCGATTAGATTCTCTAGTTTATCTAGCTCGAGCTCTAAAAAGCTAAAAGTAAAGAGTTTCTAAATCTCTAATGATAATGATTTTAAGAAGGGATGCGCTCCTCCTAATAGCTATGCTTACTTTACCTTTTAAGACAAGAGTGCAGCTGAGAGTTATTATAGTGGTTCAGATAGCAAGAGGAGTGTTTATTGATTAGACCTAACCTAGGCGTATCGATATAGCCATATACCTATATTCCAGCCTTGCTTAATTAAAAACCCACCCTCTTCTTGCTAGTGAAAGCAATCCAAAGAAGGTAATGAATCTATCTAAGGGGGAACCCTTAAGAATAGAGTCCCTCAAATAGAATGTCCTCTTCTTACTAGGAACCTGCCGATGATGCTAGGAACTGTTTCTTGTAAGCCGACCAAAGGAAAGGGTTGGATAGTACATACTAAATAGCACCCACTATTTACTCTTCCTGATTAGCCCCGGTTTTCTTAGTCTTGAAAGCCTGACTCATTTTGATTCAAAATGAGCTTTAAGTACTCATTTTGTTAAAAGTGAGGGAAGGCTCACAGGAAAGTTATGAAGTAAGAAGATAGGTCTCGCTCTAAAGAAAGGTATGAAAGGAAGTAAGTCAATAAGCAGTGAGTGAGATTACTGTATCTTACGATTCCTTTTGAATGTATTTAAAGACTTAAAATTCTTATATAAAGAGATACCTTAAAAAAGGAGTTTCGTTAACTAATATAAGGGCTTTTTTTTTCTACTATATAATACCGGGATTTCTAATAAACAGATAAAGGGTGCTTCTTTTTCCTTGATCGGGAGTTGAGAAGATCTACTCTAAATCTAAACAGGGTAATTTATAGTTAAATAATTTTTAGCGAAGCTCCTACTGTACTGCCTTTGTTTTGTACTTTCTGTTTTAGTAACAGCAGTGCACTATGACCAGAGATCTCAGGTCAGTTCATATGAGATAGCTATACCTTCATCTAGTGACTAGTACTTAGACGAGTACTTATGAGTTAATTCATTGGTTTATACAAGGTTTTCGTATTATGGGTTTGAGTCCTGGAAACTAAGAATCACTAAATTCTGTTTCCTTTCAATTTTTACAAACATGTCTTAGTTTATGAGAAAGTCATAGTTCATTTTTTAGTAATAATTGCTTTTTGTAGGTTTTGCCTACACTCTTACAGATAGAGTAAGACTTTAAATGAATGATGCATAATCCTTGTATATCTCGGATATAACTCTATGTCTATGCTATAGAAAATAGAGTTTTAGGTCTCAAATAAGATACTCTTTCGAAAAATTATCTTAATTTAGATTCTGTATTATAAACATAAATTTTAATTAAATGAATTTAGTAGCAGAGTCTTTTTAGTTTCTTAATAGGTCACCCTACAAGACATTTGAGAAAATAAATATAGGTTAGACTTTCCAAGTCAAGGACACAAAGTAGTATAAATACCAGTAACCCTTGTAGGTGGATCTAATACCCCTTAATAACTTCTTTCATCGACTACGAACTAATCCAGGAACCTTTTGTAAGTTTTAATCTAGATTGACAAATTTTCTATTTACCAAGCTGGGAGCCCGCTTATTTATGTAAATGAAAACCCATTTTTGGAAAGTTAAGTAAAAGGAATTTTAATACTTAAGAGTAAGGAGACAAGCACTAACCCGAGTTTGATTACAGAGCTGCCCTTTTAAAAGCAAACCTCTTGATAAATATATCACTGTGAAATTTGAAATCAGTTAGCTTCACAAAAGTTTTTTGGATGAAAGTTATAATATATTGCTACAAATAAATATATAGATAAAAGTCTACTTTAGAGGCATTACTACTAAACACAAAGAAAAATGATATTTAATCTCAGGTGTTAGCTCCCTCTAATTTTCCTACAGAGATCTAGATTTAGAATGCCTTAACTTCTTAAAACTTTTAATCAAGTATGATATTTAAGGAATATAGCTCAATCAAAGTCTTTCCTAGAACCTTTTTGAGTTCAAATACTAGGCATGAGTACCAAGGAGACAGCTTTTAAGGGGATATCTTGGCTTTTTAATTTAAATAAGAGACATGATATATTGAAATTCACAGTCAAGCACCGAGAAGGTTCCTGTTGGATCAGATAAGCGTATACTGTGGGCAACTGTCCTTTACTTTTATAAGAGTTATTCTTGACTGGCTGCTGAAGAAAAAGTTACACTTATTATTTAAAACTACAAATTCTTCTTCTAATGCAAAACGAATAAAGATCGGGAAGGGGCTAACATGAACTTAGAGATGCCCGTCCTGCTTGGGTAGAGAAAACCCGGGTTGAACTTTTTACTACCAGTATAATAAATAGGAACCCTGCTCTTGTTAGGATAATAAAGGGAAGTAGTCTTGCTTATTGGCTTGTCCAGGAATAGTCTAGATAGAAGCTTCAAAATAGAAAAAGTGCTTAACTTATCTGAAGTTATTACAAAAGAGCAAAGTTTAGAATCTAAGGAATTGTAAATAGCAATTAAATAGCAACTAAATCCTTGAAAGTCTTTTCTTAAAAGAGACCTCGACTCAGTGAAGAGAGAGTTAGTTCGCTAAATGAATTGACCGTGTAATCTAAACCTTTTAAGGAATACAAAAAAGGTAGGTTTTAAATTATGCTCTAGCTCCGGAATTCCAGTAATAAAAATAAGTAACTATGGGCTTTACCTTCTACTTTCCTAAGGATCCCGGGCTCTGTTATTTTTTTTGCTTTATTTATCTAAGACTTCAGTACTGATTAGTAAGACTGCTCTCTAGGCGGGTAATCCTCGTTTTCCAGACCTAAAAGTTCTTTATATAGTCCATTTTAAGGTTTCTGCAGTAGTTAGAGTATGGGCTCGTTTTTACAACAACTCGGGAGGTCGAGTTTTAGTGTTATCTCAGAACACCTTGTGACTAAAGGAACTTACTTAAGATATAGTCATTTTGTTTATAACTAAGTCGTTTGAAGAGATAAAAAACTTATCTATAATTCTACTCAGTCAAATCTAGAGAATACCAAGAGTCCTCCTTTTTTAAAAGGCACCTAAAAAGAGGGTGCTCGTGGAAGGTTGTTTGTAATAGTAAGAGTCTTTAATATCCACAAGTATGAGAACTTTTTAATTTTAGCTTGCAGGGAATTCATCTTAGATTACTGATAGAGATAATTCAAAAACTCCTATTTTGTACAAACTACAAGCTACATGAACTGGAAGACATAAGGAAATTCAATTTATATCTTAGTATAAATATTTGAGAGCTTCGGACTTAGAAAGTATGACCTATTGTTTCTACTTTTAAGTTATCCGTTTGGGAATTTTCTAGGTTTCATGAGATCAACAAATTTGCTTTTAATCAAGTTAGAACCCAGGATCTATGACTATCTATGTTGTGCTGACTTTTTTCATCTTGTTCCTTTCATCCATATGCTCCTAAATAACTCGTACAAATGAAACTACCCTATAAAGAGGCCCGTTCTTATCTTAAGTTGGAGTACTTAGACAGGATGCCTTTCGAATACTTTTTTTTATTTAGTCAATGTCGTTAGAGTAAGCATACCCATTCTATAAAAGCCTAGAGTAGGAAACCTTCCATAGTTTTACACTTCTCGTTATATGTTCAGGAGCCCGTAAACAAAGGAATACAAATAAATATATTCGTGTGAAGTACAAGGTTTTTCTTTCTGCCTAATACATGGATAGAACAGGGATCCCTTTACTTTGGCATTAATATTACTGCTACTATTACTTCGACGGGTTTCCTTTTTTCGGTTTAGTACCCTTTATCATATCTTCCAAAACTCTGAAAGTATTAGAGAATTCTACGTTTATTTTCAACTCAAAAAGGGGGGGTTACTATTATATAAGCTAGATTAAAAAACCTATGCTTAAAGCTAGTCGTAGCAGTCAGTCTTTTCTTTTACCGTGTACCCAACTAGAAAAGGAAGAAACCAAGCGTATTCCCAAATTATCGCATATTCATATGTGGGCTGAATTCAAGGAACATCTTCTCGGTAATAAATATCCGTACATTAACCCAGAAAATATCTCCATTCATTACTATCATACATCATCTATCTCCACACTTAGAAGATCTTGTATGACTAGGGATTTTATACTATCTACGGGTGGTTGGTCATCACTCTCTAAATCTTTAAGCGTTGGATCTTTACTTCATAAAGTAAGAGGTTACAAACACTCATCTAATTCTAGAAATGAGACCCCCCGATTTTACTCAGTTACTATTTGAGAGTAAGAAACAGAATCCGACTCAAAAGTGTATTAGACCTTATCAGAGTAAAATAATTGCATCTACTTCCTTAAAGAAACCTTACCCAGATCGAATTCAACAAGATTGATCTTCTAGATTTTCCTGATTTAAAAGTCAAGCCCATTTTTCGTAATAATGTTTTATACAAGATATCAGTTTATTATAAAGAGAGTCGGATCGTTTTATTCAAAGTGTGCGATTCATTGCATCTCTTGTCAAGTAGTCTAGATAAGCTAGCTAAGAGTATTTGTCCTGAATTAGGTGGTAAAACGGAGCTTTTACTTCTTTTGAAAGCAAAGGAAATTCTCTATCTAGATTACATTACCCATTCATTTAGTGCTTATTCCTATAACTTCTATAAATTGACAAGAATACACGCTAAAATTATACCAAATGGACTACTTTACAGGTGCTTGCGCCTTATACTTACTCTTCCAAGAACTCAAGGCCTTTATTAAATTATGTTTTCCATTAGTTAACCTTGTAACATATCTTGATGTATAGTTTTCATCTCTCTGATTCAGGGCACCTAATATTTTATGTCTCAAAGGACCCCTCTGGGTTTCGATGTTATAAACAAGGGGAGTCGTCCCGCAGTGTAGGAGAAACTGCCATAAATTTGAGGATATAAACTATTTTGTATCGAGAATTTGGGACTATACGATTGAAGTAAGGGTCTTATGATAACCTTTAGATAGCTGCCGAACCTAGTAAAAAGAGGTCTGTTCCATAAAGACAAATAAACTTCAAAGTCCAAGCTCTTACTTGTTGTATTTCAGCCCTTTTTCGGAAGTTAATATAGGTGTTCTATATACATTAAGGAAGTCTTGGCTTTAGGGGTTTCGATATATATTTTGCTCTTCATTCATAAACCGAAACTCTTATTAGGGCCCGGGGGAAGGAAAAACTCGGGTATCCGGATACGGCTAGCCTTCTTATAAGGAAATAAGATGGTTACTTACCGGACATTTCTGGTAAGAAAATAGACCAAGAACCAAGCAAACCAATGTAATAATATTGGTTCAAGGGTTGAAGAATGTTGGGACTAATTAGCTGCTAATGGTGGTGTGGGAGTAATAATTGTCCCTACTATTGCAGCACACCATTATTTTCAACCCTGAAATGATTCTCCATATATCAAGCCAAGCCTTAATTAATTAATGTTGATAGTGGTTTGTTTGGTTGCTAATATGTCATCACACTGTATTGCTACTGCTGATCAGCTGATGTAACCCAATATCAATCTACTATTATGGATCAAATTTGTGAAATGCCTCATCAAATATCTATCTATAACAAAACAGTACTATTAACTCTTTTATTTGTGACTTATTGTTAAATGTTAAAACTTAACATAATTTAATTCATGGGCTTGTCTTCACAACAACAGGACTCTTCACAAAATGTATACCGTCTGACCAAACCAACTCCCCAAACACATAGTTGTTTGGTTTGTTATTAGCTGTAGGCTTGATCGTCAATGTAAACATCTTCTCCTCTCCGATTTTCTCGAATGCCAAGGTCGGAGGATCAATAGTAACTTCTATTTCCGGCGGAGATGTGACAACTGCTTGGTATACACCTGGCGAACCAACATTCTTGAGCTTTCGAGTGACCGTCATGGAGTTGCCAACCAGATTAGGAACCGTGATGGAAGGATAGTTGAAGTCGGCTATATTGAACCCCGCGGGGCAGGTGTAAGGCTTATCCGAGAAAAGTTGCAGCACAGAGCTGTTATAGCCATGACCACAAAGGAAATTCATGTAGTCATCGTTAGTCAAGTCATAGACAAGCCCGGGATCCATCGCCTTGTTTGGCTCCACACGTCCCGCCCCATACTCAAACGGGGTTGCTTTCAGCATTGTCGAATCCAGTAGTGCCGTTCTGTTTTGCTCTGTACTCGCTGCATGAATAAAAATATTTAGGGTCTATTTAGTTACTAAACATTTTTCCAGTTTCCTAGAAATCTGTTTTCTGAAAAACTAGAAAACTTGTTTAGTTGTACAGTTATACCTGTGGTCATCATTGCAGATTTGATAGCTGCTGGACTCCAATCTGGATGCATTGATTTCAAAAGTGCAGCAATGCCAGCAATAGCCGGAGACGCCATCGAAGTCCCGCTCATTATACTAAACGGAACCCGACGTGGATCACTCGTTGCGGGTAGGCCATTGGGGGCCAAATAGTCAGGGTATGCAGCCAATATATTAACCCCCGGCGCAGTGATATCCGGCTGAAATTAATATACCAGCGTTATATAATTATTAAGAGTTTTTTACAAAACACTGGGGCTCGAACTTAGAACCTCGAGGGACCAAGTGAAATCAATCACTTGCCCTCCTGAGTGCATTATTAAGAGTTTGTGATGATCAAAATGAATTAGGTACCTTGAGGATTGCTGGCTCAATTGTACAAGGTCCTCTAGATGAGGTAAATGAAACAACTGGAGCTGGCTTTTTTCCAATTTCTGTCGTTATTGGTGTGATGTAACCCATCGGATCTCTTCACATCAGAAAAAGAAAAACATAATTATGAACTAATTGCACCTTTGTAAATCATAACGATATATGTATAAGATGCTTACGGGGTTGAATCGATATAGGCGAAAAGAAGTTGTCCATCTTCGTAACCAATAGCCGTAGCAGGGACAAATGTAATTGGCGATGTGTTTGTGATTTTACGCTTTGGCTCGTCGTTCACAGTAATGAACCCAATGCCACTTCCGTTCACTACCATTTCACTTATTCTTGACGCAATAAGTAAAGTAACGTTCGTGCGACAAACCAATATCTTGTCACGTAGCTTCTCCAAATCGATTGATCCACGTTTACATTTCATTCTACGGTCCAAGTAAGAGATTAGTTGTTACAATATTCAACAAAAGGAATGGTTCGAGAGTGTTATACTCACGCATCGGCATCTGTTGCGTTCGCAGCTTTGGCAGCTAAGCCAGTGATTAGTGGATACGGCTTCTCTTCCATCTTTTTATCCGACATGTCTGTACCCTGTTAGAACATATCGCAAATTCACTAGACATCAATGGAGTAAGTGCCTTGAGACGTCTGCTTCTCTTAAGATCTTAGATTTGACTCTCAGTTGTTGCACTTACTTATAAAAATATATATTTACGTTTCTAGATTTTAATTCATGGTACGTACCATTAATCGTGTCATGTTACTATTGGCGAGTACGAGATAGTTTACAAACTCTCTATCAGTGCTCGTAGAGCCAACAGTGATTAGCCAGGGCGCGGCGTTGTCTACAGTTGAAGGGTCGGGTCCACTGTTCGATGCTGCTGCAACAACGACAATGCCGCGCTTCACGGCATGAAACGCGGCTATAGTTTTGAAATCAAAGTAAAATTCCATGGAGCCGCCTCCTAGGGACATGTTGATGACATCAACGCCGTCGGCAATTGCTGCTTCGAATCCTGCCAGGATGTCGAACTCGCAGCAAGGCCCGATCCGGAAGGTTGTGTCGTTTCCGTTAATGAAAATACCTTCTCCCGTAGCGTCGCCGCATACCCTATATGCGGCGACACGGGCCATGGGCGCTGCACCTTTTGCAGTGCCCAAGCCCTGGCCAAAAAGGCTCGTGTCGGGGACGAAACTGCCCCCGGCTATTGAGAGTGTATGCGTGCCGTGGCCGTTGGTGTCGAGTGGAGTGTTGTCATGGCATTTAGGGGGAGTTTGGCTTGTTCTGTTCATTAGCAAGCTTTGCTCGCACTTTAAAGCATATTCTTTGTTGAAGTAGCGAGCTCCGATCAATTTACTGCAAAATTTGATTGGATTCATGGTTAAGTTGAATTACAGGTGGGTCGCAAATTTGAAAAGATTGTGTATGATTGATTACTTGTTACAAGTGGATCCACTTTTGGGATCAAACTCGCAGATTCCTCGCCACTTTGCAGGGATAGGTCCGGTTAATCCCTCGTCACTGAAGCTCTTGGATTGCGGCCAGATACCTTCACAAATCCATGCATACATATAACAAACTAATTAACCAAAGAACATGATTCACACATGTATTTTATTTAAATGTATTTTTTTCATGCATTTGGTATAACTAATGAAAATATTTAGCGTAGAAAATTGATCGATTTCAATGTCATAATATATATTATATTTACGATTTTTAGTGTTCAAATGTTAATGAATTATAATCTATCAAGTTATAAAAACTTATTAATCTTCAGTAAAAGACGTACAAAATATTAATATTTGTAATGAAATCATTAGAATATTGAAATTTCTCAATTTTCTACCCTAACATTTTCATTAATAATATCGAATATATGTGAAAATACATTAAAAAAAATTATACAGGAAAAAATACTTTTTAAAAAAGGTTTGGAATAATCGATCATATATTTAGTTTGCATTTTAAAAAAATATGATAATATACAGTGTTTACATCCTTGATTATTTTTTGAGGCATTAGTCAATTTTAAAAGCATATCCTTACATTGTATGAGTGCATTCAAGATTTATTTTCTTGATATTCTATCCCCAAGATTCGAACTTGATTGACTATCGATCTAGTTATATGAGTAATTATAAACAATATATGATGTATTTATTTTCAAGAGTAATTCTCAAATATGTAAAACGAATTTTCATTTCTAAAAGGGAGGAGGATTGGTACATGTATTTCAAATACATGTATTTTACATGTATTTAGTACACTTAATGAAATAGTTTAGTG
>JAYMTE010002234.1:0-11573 GCA_036897545.1 Pelargonium fulgidum
GTGTCCTATACTTTTTGAAAATTGCGAATCACGTGTCCGAATCGCCTCCCGAATCGTATCACGTGTCCGAATCGATGCTTCCTAGTGAACAAACATACGTTCCACAACATCCAGTAACTCTAGAATCTCGATGCATGTACGATAATTTCTACAAAGAAAAAGAAGTTAAACTGGATTCGTATAATCAAAGAATCATTTGCTAATTGTATAACACAAAGGTTTTTTTACCCTTATACATCAATAAGTCACAAGTTCTCATTGAACTAGAAAATATCTACAACACCATTACAGATTACAGAACAATAACTAAAAATCATATATGAGGTTGTGCTTCGCATCAAATCTGAAGTTTTGGATAATAACGGTAAAAAACTATTCACTGATTCATATTTAATTAAGGATTCAAACTGTTTATGACAATTTAGCGTGGCCATAAATGAAACTTATTGACATTAAGTTGCTATTTAATGACAACAAAACATTCTTAAACTCTGCACACAATTAAGATATTAAGAAAGGTCACACATTGTCACAGATAAAAACAATGTCCCTCAAAAAGTGGCAGATTATTATCAGTTCAACTATCCAATAATTTCCACCAGAAACAAAGGATCAAGACATTAAGAAATACTAGAAGAAGAAGAAGAAGGTCAACAAATACCCGGGCATGAATGAAGTCTTCAATTCTCCAATTTTGGAAATGACCCATCAGGTGAGGACCTTGCCCATGCTTTAACATGAACTCAAATGTCCGGATCTCACTGTATATCCTCACTATAACCTTCTGTGAAATGCACCCCATCTTTGTTGGCTGCTTTATTTGGAAGACCTGACTGGTCATTGCACCCTTAAGTGGAATCACAACGAGCATTTGAAAAAGTAATATAATTGCAGCCAAGATTATTGTTCCTATGAACTTTCCTGTATCTAAAACAAGTGTACAATTACTAAACCAACAGGTAAAATTTGAAAGGGTAAATATTGAACAATAGGCAGAAAAAGTTTGTTGATTTAAGTAAATGAAATTAGCAAGTGCAATAGAGTTTTATAGTAATTTGTCCTTTTTGGCAGAATGACAAGTAAAGTAAAGTAAGATATTGCACCCATAGAACAATCAATTCACAAAAATAAAATCACCATAAGTCAAAGCAATAGTAAATAAACAAACTAAAGACTTGATTATCCAAGACAAGAAATTACCGTCTTCTTCTTTCCCCCAACAACAGTCTTAACACCTTGGAGCCTTTAAAATGAAGACAGAACATTAGGACCATAAACCTTCAACTAAAATGAATATAGTAGACTAAACACAACTATCCATAAATGGCATAAACACAGCCAATCAATCCATAAATCACAATATATTTGGTAACAATATAAACATAAATGTATACTGAAAAAGATTTTCCACAAAGAACACATCCAATCAATCCATAAATCACATGAAAGTGATAATTTGTGCATTATCAATTCAAATTAGAAACAAATTCTCAAATAGATTCATGGCTGAGTCATCACAAAAATCACAAATTTCCTTCAAAATACGCCTACCGACAAACAGTTTCCATCAACAGCACAAACAGTCAATCCAATGTATAGATAATTTGTGCTTTCTCAAATAAAATCAAAAACAAATTCATAGATGATTCATCACAAAAATTCACAAATTACATTTTAAAAAATATCGCTAACCTTAAGAAAGAGCCGCTTGTCGTGTCCCATCGCCGAAACCCTTAGAACCAACTCAGCGGCACCAACAGTATTCGCAAAGTAAGCTATAAATTGATTACCAGTCTTTTGCAAAATCTGCCACTTTATGGGATCAACAGGAACATTAATCGGCCAAAAAACACAAAATTAACATCAAAAATCAGATAAAAACACCGGGAATTGAAGAAATCAAGACAAACGAGATGTTCAATTGGTGAAAGAAGAGGCCGAGGATGGCGAGAGAGCAGAGGAGGATGATGAGGATGTCAGAGAAGAGAGAGATAGAAGGTTCACAGATCGTTGAGCTTCACAGATCGTTGTGCTCACAGGATCGTTGAGATTCAGAGTTTTCTCGTCAAAGAAGAAACTAATTTTGTGAAAACAGAATTATTATTTTATTAGCGATCGTTACTTTTGTTCAATTATTTTTTTTATACTTATTTACGGATTAGGCTACGGTTAACCGCCGTGGGCTTAGTATGATACGGGCTCAAATTTATCTATATTTTATAACCGTAGTATAAATCACAGTTTAAAACCCAATAACTAATTAAATTTACTTAAGGTTCAAAACCATAGTCTAAAACCTAAGGTATAGGCCCAATATGTTGTAATGTCCACTCTTCATGCTATATATAAATATATATTCTTCTTCTAATATACATATATTTATCTTATATGCATTACAAGACTCATATTGGTAAAATATTATACAACAATCGACACATCACTACCGTGTATCAAACCCTCTTGTATTTATTAACTTTACCAAAATAAATTATCAAATAATATTGGTAGATATATATCTTGCATAGCTGAATCATATAAGAAAATGCACATTATACTGGTATAATGCTAACGTTTCAATGGAACCAATGATTTATTGGACTAATACATTCTCTTACTTGGACCTACTAATGTATCGTCAATTCCTTCACAAGAATTAGGTATTCTTCTCAAGGGTTGAATGAAAATTTTATATAATTTGACTTCATAACCTTATACATTAACCAAATCTCACTACATAAAAAATTCATTTTTGCATTGGGGCACCATATACATTAATAAACAACTACATTTTTTGTCAAACCATTATTCATATATATATACCCCACAATTAAAAATGACATTAATCAAAACCTGCATTATTTTCTTCTAATGTTAATGTTGCTATTCTATCATTCAATTTATCTAATACTGCACTGGTTGACGTCTTCGATTTAATCCAAACAACAACAGAAAATTAAATTTTGGACCAATACACGTCTAGCAATGAAGCAAGGTTGAAGACACCTAAAACGGGTATAAGCCACCCAATATTCTCTCATTTGAGTACCAAAAAATGGACAACCCTGATATATTTCTACCTATACATGTATCTTACATGAGTCGGGTAGTACATGGATTATTCGTTTCAACATACATACATAATATATATATATATATATATTTAAATTTATCCAACATTTTCAAACGCACTCAACCAAAAGTAAGTGTCTACATCATAGTTATAGATGAACCAAAACTATAAATAGCATATCTCCACAATATTTTGTGTCTCTACATCATCATAGTTGTTTCAGTTGTAAACAAAATGATCGAGCGAGCTTGAGAAGGACTGAGCAAATTTAGAAATGAAGGTGATTGAGAAGATTCGAGAGGCAGAGGTGGAAGGAAAGACAATGTTCTCATTCGAATTCTTTCCACTAAAGACAGAGGATGGCGTCGACAACCTCCTGGAGAGGATGGATCGTATGGTGGCCCATAACCCTTCCTTCTGCGACATCACCTGGGGCGCCGGAGGCTCCACCGCCGATCTCACCCTCGACATCGCCCATAAGATGCAGAACATCATCTGTGTCGAGACCATGATGCACATCACCTGCACCAACATGCCTCTTAACAAGATCGACCATGCCCTTCTCACTATCAAGTCATCTGGCATCCACAATGTCCTTGCTCTCCGTGGCGATCCCTCTCACGGCCAGGACAAGTTCGTCCAGGTCCAAGGCTGTTTTGCATGTGCCCTAGATTTGGTATTATCGCACCACAAACCATTCCAACAATGTCTCCTCCATTTCTTCATATCTCATCTTGATTTTCTCTATCTGCGTGCAGGTGAAACACATCAGAGATAAATATGGTGATTACTTTGGCATAACTGTTGCTGGCTACCCAGGTTCTTAATCAATTTATGTTTTTACACCATTTGAATTGTTATTAGCATTTTATTATTCTGTTTCATATGTGTGTTCGCGCTTGCTCAGAGGCTCATCCGGATATGATTGGAGGCGATGGTGTAGCCACTTTGGAGGCATATCATAATGATCTTGCATACCTAAAGAGAAAGGTAAAAATTTATGATCATTTTGTTTTTAGATTCATCATATTTTTTCTTTTGGTTTTGACTAACTGTGGGTGTTTTACTGTCTACACACTACAGTGTGATGCTGGAGCAGATCTCATTGTCACTCAATTGTTCTATGATACAGATATTTTTCTCAAATTTGTCAATGACTGTTGCCAAATTGGAATCACATGTCCAATTGTCCCTAGCATTATGCCGATTAATAATTACAAGGGATTCGTAAGCATGACTGTTTTCTGTAAAACAAAGGTATACCCGATTATTCCAAATGAAAAATGCATTGCCTCTAGTATCTCCAAGTTCATTATTTAGATCAAAGGCATTAAAATAACAGTCACATTCTCATGTTAATTATGGGAGATAAGATAACCCTTACAACACATATATAAGCCTTATAACTAACATTAAGCAAAGATTTATTGGCCTTTGTTATAGTATATGGGTAAAGGAAATGCTCTCATTCTACTATCTTTAATTATCACTACTTGTAAAGCATTCTATCATCAAATTATGGAGGAGTGATAAAGAAGGAATGACATGGATGTGTGGGAAAGACTTAATTAATGAGAACGTGTACAAATCAAATGTTTCCTCTTTATGAGTTGTTACAATTCTAAGACTAATACGTACAATAAAAATAAAATTATTTATCTCTCTGAATTTTTATTGGCTTATCTACATTAATGGCTATTTATATATGTTTGCATTTGATTGAAAATTGCAGGTACCATCTGATGTTAATAATGCTTTGGAGTCTATTAGGGAAAATGATGAAGCTGTTAAAGCCTATGGAATCCAACTTGGAACAGAAATGTGCAGGAAAATTTTGACTCATGGGATTAAAACATTGCAACTTTACACACTAAACATGGAAAAATCAGCATTGGCTATATTAATGGTTGTATTTTATTACCTCTTAGCCTATTGGTCTGAAATCATTTTTGCGTTAGAATGATGATTGCTCTTGAAGTCTTAAAACTCTTTACTGTGTTTGTATACTAAAATTCGTAAAATGGCAGAATCTTGGTTTGATTGAAGAGTCTAAAATTTCAAGGTCCTTACCATGGAGACGCCCTACAAATGTTTTTCGAGTTAAAGAAGATGTTCGTCCAATATTCTGGTATGAAATATGTAGAGTTGACAATTCATATTAGAGATCAAATATGTGATGTATGGGTAAACACAAACACGACTTGTTCAATAGCCTTGTTTAAATATCAAACACTAACACGACACTTTTACTAATTGTGTTGACGTGTCATTTTCATATTGACTTCACTTAAACAAGAGTTGAGATGAGTTGCAACTGATGTTACTCTTGTCTTATAATTCATCTCTTAACTTAGATTTGAACAATAGGTGTGAACTTGTGGGTGAAAAAGAAGTAGATAGGATGATGAGAGCAAATAAGATATAAGAGATATTAGTAAGTGATTAACTAATACTTATTATTCAATAGTATTAACACTTTTAAAATTAATCGTGTTCTTGTATTAGGCGTGTTTTATAGTTCCAACACAAATACCACATGATTATTAAATGTGTTGAGTTCTGAAGAATAAACATGACACGATTTTAAAAATGTCAGGCTGAACAAACTTAAATGGTATTGTATTTATGTTCGGTCATGTGTTATGTACTAGATTGCTAGCTCTTAATCATTTTGTTACTGCTATATTTTGGATGAAATCTAAAAACTAGGCAAGAAAACGAAATGTCTTATAATATATGTTTTTTAAATATTATATTTATAGCAATTGTTGGTAGGGCTAATCGTCCAAAGACTATCTTTCAAGAACTTTAGGTTGGGACCATTACCCACATGGACGTTGGGGTGACTCTCGCAATCCATCATATGGTGTGCTAACTGACCATCAGGTAGCAACAGACTTCACATTCTTTCGATGTGGGATGCTAACATACTATTTCTTCATGAACATCATAAATTTATCATGCTAAGGAATGGAAAATCTTTAATCAGTAACGTTTGTCGATGCATGATATACCCAAAACTAATATTTTCTAAAATAATATCATTGATATTGAACCACATATGACTTAGTATACTTTTTATTTGTTTATATAGTTCATGCGACCACGTGTACGTAACAAGAAGCTTCATGATGAATGGGTTGTTCCTTTGAAAACCATCGAAGATATTCAAGAGGTATGGTTTACATACGAGTATCAATTATATTTTTTCTTTAAAGGTAAATCAACACAATTTCTCACATCAATGTGTTCTTGTATGAATTTGCACATATCAGATATTTATGAAATACAGCAATGGAAAATTGAGAACTAGTCCCTGGTCAGAATTAGACGGCTTCATCCAGAGACAAGGATCATAAATGAACAATTAGGAAAGATTAACATGAAAGGTTTTCTTACTATTAATATATAGCCAACCTGCAGTAAATGGGAAAAAATCTGATTCTCCATCTGTTGGTGAGTAAACTTTGTGGTATATGTGAGCCCTAATAATTTGTTTCATGTGCATCATTTGCCTTGTGATTCGCTTTTTATTTTACTTTTAATCAATTTGATATCATACAATTGAAAGGAAGTACATATTTATTAGCTTACTCGATCTTTTTTTTTTCATTCATTCTTTTATTTAATTAATTTACATAGGGTAAACTTTTAGCAGTTTAAAATTTCTCTGTAGCATTTATTCCTAGCTTGTTTACTCATCGAACCGCCTATGTATTTCTAGATGGAAATTAAACAAAAAGACAAAAAGTCAGGCTTATGTCAGTCTATACTGCTTTAGAGACTTTATCTTTTGTTGAATACATAATTTCATTTGCAACTTCATTTTTTCTCATTCATGAACACAAAATGTAATATTTGGTTGTTGTTAGGTTCTTTAACAATTAGTAAGAGTTTTAAATATTCATGGAATGTCTTCTCTTCTACATCATCATAATTTGATCATTGGTAATAAATATATTGTTACATTTTGTTCCATATTATCATCATTCTCGATAATTATTTAATAGTAAGATACAATGGATGAAGTGTTACAGAAAGAAAAGAAAAAAAAAAACTTTGAATTGTTCATCTTTTACTTATATTTTAGATTATAATTTTGTTTCTTTTGTGGAAATTTTCAATTCTATTTTGTGCATACTTAACGAGTAGCCAAATATGCCAAGTTGCTGCAGTAGGAGGAAATGGTCTCTCAAGCATATTTTATTCCTTTCATTCAAGTATGTTGTTATTGGATCATCGAATTTTTTTAATGGTTTCGTCTTTCCCTTTTAACATCATCTATTTAGATGTTGCAATCCTCTTACTTTCATATGACATTTAGATTATGTTTCAGGATTCAAACCACTTCATGCACCTCCTAAGTGCATTTGTGTGGATGATATTTGGTTTGCAGGATGGGGTGGCCCAGGAGGGTATGTTTATCAGAAAGCGTACTTGGAGTTTTTCTGCTCAAACGAAAAGTTAAATACACTTACTGAGAAATGCAAGGTTTTCCAATTTATGACCTACATGGCTGTGAATAAAGAAGGAAAGTTTATAACTAATGCTGGTCAAACTAACGTGAATGCCGTAACATGGGGGGTATTTCCAACAAAGGAGATCATCCAGCCAACTGTTGTAGATCCTGCTAGCTTCTCGTATGGAAGGACGAGGCGTTTGAAATTTGGTCAAGAGGATGGGCTTCATTGTTTGTAGAGGGTGATCCATCACGAAAATTGCTGGAAGAGGTTTGTACCTTTTGTCTCATATGTCCAATTGTGTTTTCACATGCACATTCCATCAACAATTCTATTTTGGTTTATTGCAGGTCCAGAGTAGTTACTTCTTAGTCAGCTTGGTAGATAATGACTACATACATGGTGATGTTTTTAGTGTTTTTGTTGATTTCTGAGTGGAGCTAGTTTAGGAGTTGTGTTTGCATATTTGAGCCCACCTAAGGAATTCCATTGTGGTGTGCTTATTTTCTTATTACTACTTCTTTCTTACATTAAAGTACAGAAAGTCCTACGAAGAAATTAAAGTTTGGGAAACTAAAGTACTGTAGAAAATAATTTTTAACATCAAACTTAGAAAGGATTTGTGATTTATATGCCACTACGGTTTTGGATCTGAGTTTCCATTTAAAAGAGATCTTCTAGTGTAAGCTTCATATAGAGATAGTACTCCATTTGTCCCAATATAAATTTGCTATTTGAGTAAGATTTTTGTCCCAATATAAGTAGGGTTGTTCATTTTCTACCCAGACCCAAAAACCCAGACCGACTCTACCCGGACCCAGACCGTATAGGCTCGGTCCAGTCCTAAATCTAGTAATCATACTCAGCTCTCGGTTCGGGTCAAACTCTGATGTATCCGGACCCGTACCAGTCATTAATGCAATTTAAAATTTTATATTACAATTACATTTTTAACCCTACATCTAAGACTATTAAGAAAATAAAAATAAGAGGTGTTTTAGTACCCTTACATAAAATTAGGTTTTTAATTCACATTGAATGATTTAGTCATTCTTTTTCTTTATCTTCTAATCTTTTTCTCCTCTTTGCTCTTGCTTGTTGTTGTCGTGCTGATTCCTAAAGGAGACAATAGAGACTCAACTCAATGTCGACTGTGAAAATTAAAAACCAAGAAGGTGAACGGTGTTCGGTGGTGACCTACAAGGAATGGTCAGTTACTGAGTTTATTGGAGAAGAACTGCTGAATTTTTTTCTCAACCAAATTATTTTTTTTGATTCTTAACCAAAAAGAAGATGTGGCTGCATTTCTTCCTCCTCAAATGTGACTTTCCTTGATATACTAGTAAATTTAGAGAAATAAAATAGTTTTTTTTTTCTAGGAATTGAAATTTATGCATTTACTATGGTGAGTTAGTGCAAATTATGGTGGATTTCATTTATGACTATTATTCAATTCTGAATTTGTATATTTAATACTTATTAGGGTGGAATGTGTACATTTATGGTGCTGACTTGGTGTGGGCTAAAATGAAGAACCGTGTTAACCAGGTTATGTCCAGTCTGGGTCCCAGTTTACCGAAAAATTCAAAGTTGGTCAACCAATGCAAAAATGATGCACAACCCTAGAGCACCACATCGTCTCCATCTTATAGAGGGCGGATTAGTGGACTCGCTCCCGAACCACGATTTCCCGTACTCCCTCACAAACCATGGCTCAACAAACTTGATCTCGTGTCGCGACTTAACGAACTCGATCTCAAACCCCTCGGCACCCGACCTTGTTCAAAGCCCATACACAAACCCAAATCAGGGGACATGCGGAAGAACATGAAAGTCCCAAACTACGCCTGGCCCCGCCTAAGGTCGTTAAGTGCCTTTTCGATGTTTGTCTTTCCTAACATGTTCAATTCACCAAACCAAAGGCTTTGAGAGTGCTCCTCGGCCAAAGGAATTAGACCAAGTCCCTTAGCAAGACCTAACGAGTGAATAGCAAACCCAACTCCAAGCACGTGTCCCTTACGACATCGTCACATCAGCTAAATTGGCGTTTGACACTCAATATTGACCCTAATACTCCAATCGCTCATCCTTATAAGCACCGTCATGTTCAATTCACCAGCGCTCGACACTAGCAGCGGCTATCGCAAAATATGAGAGAGAAAAGGGTTTCTTTAAGCATGGAGTCCCTATGGCCCAAGCATATTACTGCAAGGGGTGTACATACACCCTAACATTGTGTTTGGCTTTTAATTGGGCATAGGACGCTCAAAGGAATTCGATCTTCCTATGAAAAATCCTACTAGACGGTTCAATCCGCACGACCCTTCCTCTTGTAAAGGCAAGGCCCGTGCTATTAATTCGAGACATGGGTGATCATGTCACATCAAGGCAATGCACCAATGAACCGTAGTAATTAATCGTTTTGAGTAAAAATAAGATATAGGAAATGATAAGATTTTTAACCCATCTCACTATGATTAACTACATCCCTATCACTTAGGGATTAGTTTATCATAGTTGTTGTTTTGCAAACAACAATTATAATCAACAACATGGTAGATAAATCAAGCATAACAAATAAATAACAATATAAGCAATTGAACATGTAATTGAGTAATGAACTTAAATTAATTAAGAATATGAGATTACAAGAAATAAAACTAAAGTCCAGCAAGTTTTAGGATCTCAACAAATGTGCTAAAGCAACAAATATGATCTAAGAACAAAGCTTTCACCAAAATTAACCGAAATGTAGAAACAAGTGTTTAAAAAATAAATGGGATGAAGAGAAGATGAATTGGAAGAAGTGGAAGAGCTCTCTGGAACTGCTAAGGAGTGAGAGAAAGTAGGGAAAGGGTGAAAAGCTCCAAAAATTTGAACCCTTTTCTCCTGGCCTTCAATCCCTTTTTATAGGCAAAATTCCTCAGCGGTGCCGCGACCTCAAGGCGTGGCGTTGCGGCACCGCATCATCATTGATCCTTTGACTCCGCAAATGACAAGATCACTGGTTCTGATTGGCGCTTTAACTCAATTCAAACTTCAAATCAATTGACATATTGGTCGCTGCAACGTGGCCTGGCTGAAGTGGCGATGTCGACAGTTCTGAGCTGGCGCTGCGGCGTGGGATGATGATACAGGAGGCGGTGGCATTGATGATGTGGCCTTGCGGCGCTGATGCTCCAGGCTGCACTGCCAACTGGTACATATGAGGTTCTAATTTTTGTCTTTGGCTTTTATCTTCGTTTCATGTTGAATTCCATGTGTTCGAGACCTGATATTTCATTAAACACTAAAACACATATTATTTGGCATAAATAAGCAATAATTATCACTAAAATATTAAAATATCACAAAGTATGACTTTTGCATTTAAAATACGTCACAAAGGCATTTTAGATTTTTAGCACCCAAATAATGGCAATTCGAAAACAGAGCATAATAGGACAATGAATGCATAATTTAGGGTCCAATAACTAGCACAAAATGTGAGTTATCAAACCCTCCCAAGCTTAAGCTCAAGTATGTCCTCATGCGAAGGAGAGAAAAACAAAAAGATCCTAAATTATGCTAAACTAGCCTATATGCTACTACACTACATGCAATCCTAATTGGGCACACATTAACCTCGCTCAAGAAAATCAAACACCCGAAACAACATTCAATGATTAAAAATTCCATCATAATAGCATGTCAATAATCATACCATGAGGTTTTACACAGAGTATAAGAATCAAAGGTTCAAAGTTACAGCCAATAATCGTGCGTGTGTGTAACATCCTTTGGTACTCAGGACCTTTTTAATCTATAGTGTGGGCATACTAAGTTTGAATTGATTTCATTCTTTATTTCCATAGGTTGAGTGACGTTTTCTTCTCCATAATCTAGAGGAAATTAGCTATAGGGATCAATAGGACTTAACTTAGGTTGTAACGTTAGGCTTAGGTAAAGGTTGTTGGGTATATGCCTTAGAGACCAATCATTTGTATGATTGTGATAGGACACTTTGTAGAATCGGCTACACCGTAACCATAGGAATTACTAGA